>CM040456.1:1309248-1332630 GCA_022758105.1 Pangasianodon gigas | reverse complement strand
GTGTTACAGCATTCCACAGTGTGTTACAATATTCCACTTTGTGTTACAGTATTCCACAGTGTGTTACAGCATTCCACAGTGTGTTACAATGTTCCACTGTGTTACAGCATTCCACAGTGTGTTACAGTATTCCACAGTGTGTTACAGCATTCCACAGTGTGTTACAGTATTCCACAGTGTTACAGTATTCCACAGTGTGTTACAATATTCCACATTGTGTTACAGTATTCCACAGTGTGTTACAATATTCCACATTGTGTTACAATATTCCACAGTGTGTTACAATATTCCACATTGTGTTACAATATTCCACTTTGTGTTACAGCATTCCACAGTGTGTTACAGTATTCCACAGTGTGTTACAGCATTCCACAGTGTGTTACAATATTCCACATTGTGTTACAGTATTCCACAGTGTGTTACAGCATTCCACAGTGTGTTACAGTATTCCACAGTGTTACAGCATTCCACAGTGCGTTAAAATATTCCACAGTGTGTTACAGTATTCCACAGTATGTTACAGCATTCCACAGTGTGTTACAGTATTCCACAGTGTGTTACAGCATTCCATATTGTTTTCTTGTTATAATGTGGGAAGGAATGTAGGATCTTGTGCAGGAATCTCTGAACAACTTGAGTTACAAATTTTTTTATTTTTACAAACCTGAAAAACTGATGATGTCATCAATAGCCACATGTTTGGTGTCCTACACGTGCGCTGCTGCCTGGGGAACGTTCTGGAGATGGCCTGCTGCTGTCATTAGCATGTTTCCCACCTGTTCGTTATGCTAATTATAAGTATGTGCATACAAATCCTGACTTTCAATTTTTAATATTTATTTATATTCTAGTTCTCATTTGAGATCATCGCTTCTGTCCTGATTTACTCATGTGATGGATCCTCTTGAGATCCACGCATGAAGACCTGGGTTTCTTTTTTCCTCAAACCACTTCCTGTTGGAAGATGCTGATTCATTTCTGGACGGATAAAAATAAATAGAGTACAGAGGAATTAAAGATCAACAGGGAGCCAGGTCTAGAACTCGAGTTAGTGAGCCAAAGACAAAGGCGAAATCTAGAACCCTAAACATGTTGTTTATCCGTCTAGAGGAAGCCGTGAAGGTTCTTCATGGTGCAATGTGATTATTCACTACGTTCTTCAGTCCCTCTGAGGGGAACCCTGAATGGTCCTGTGTAAAATCCAGTAACAGAGTTTCCCTTTCAGAGAGCGTCAGAGAGCCCTTAAAGAACTTTTGATGGTTCTTCTTGATTTGAGAGTGCTCTCGTTTGTTTTCCATGTCACCATGTTTACGAGAAGTTTAGAAACGTTAACGTTAAATCTCAGCTTTTCTAAGTTTCTCAGAACCCTTTTAGCTAGCTAGCATGAAGTTGTTTTTTTTTTTGCTAGCTAGCTAAATCCTTAGCCACATTCTTGTAACAATGATTTTTTTGGTGTCCATATTTCTCTTACGCTCTTGTCTTCTCTTCTCTTCTCTTCTCGCTCTGAAAGGAACGCTTTACGGTTCTGTGGAAAACCCGACAACAGTGTGTCCCTGCTGGAAGAAGCTGTTTCTGAAACGAAGAACTCTTAACAATACAAAACCATTATAGAACCTTTCAGTGTTCTTTTTTCTAAAAGTGTGATCTGCTTGTTTATCTTCGGAGAAGTTTAGCAGCAGTCTTGAACACTTCGCTGGTTTCACACTGGTTTGCTTTTGCGTTCTTGTTCCTGTGAGGGGAAACTTATGAACCTAAAACTATTTAGAACCCCATAACAGAGTTCCTCGTTCAATCAGGGCTTCAGGTAGAACCATGTATTAAAACTAAGCATGCGCATCATAACTCTTAAAATAACTCGTAAAGAATGTTTGAAGTTTTTTTTTTTCTAAAAGTTTACTCTGCTTGTGTTATTCTGCATTGAAACTTGGATGTGGATGTGTCACTGATGTTCTGATGTTCACAAGCAGTTTAGAAATCTCTGAATTTCCTGAATAGTAGAATGCGTAGATGTTTGGAATTTCTGCTAGCTAGCTAATCATTAACAGCAGTGAAACTTTTGGTCTATATTTCCCAGTTGCCTAGCAACAGTAGCAAACATTTACCTGGTTTCTGGTCCGAGTGTGTTTTTAGCATGACCTGGCTGATTGTGTGTGTGTGTGTGTGTGTGTGTGTTTGCTAACCCGTGCTAGTCGCCTTGAAGGAACCTGCTCTAACATGTTTATAAGCTCTTGACCTTTCCGTATTTAAATCAGCGCATTGTTAGCGCATTTATCCTCCGTATCGACTGCAGTAATTACCGTCTGGTTTTCGTTTTGCCGTGTGTATGAAAGGGACCTGAACGACGTGCAGCATGACATTTTCTACATTAGCGTCTGACCACATGGCCTTCTGGATCTGTGTAATGCGTCTAACACACACATTTGCAAATTAGCAAAGCGGGACGAGGTTGTTCCTGGTTCCCGGAGGCACCACGTCTTCTTAACGAGGCCTCGTTTCATTGCGTCTAAACAGATTTCCCAGTAAATGTGAATTTAGCGTATTACACTCTGAGCTCTCTCGGGGAAGAGCGAAGGCAGAGATCTATCATCGGTGACGTGGCTTCCGGAAATCAGATTACAATTCCACATTTTCATGAAACGATATCAACAGGCATCTGGTTTGCATGATGGTCACCACATACGTTGAATCTGGTAACGACAGGAGAAAACATTTCTTTTAGTTATTTATTTATTTATTTTGCAAAAACACCTCCTGCTTCTTCTCTCCCCGGAGGAGAATTTACTGATTTTTTACATTTCTGAACAATCTGCATCTAGGACATGTCTTCTGTTCGACTGTAGCAATAAAAACATCAAAACATCAAAACAGAAAAATCTTTATTTCACTGTTTTTGTTTTGTTTTTTAAAACTGATGACCAGCACATTACATGAAACTTTGAAATTACCCGAAGCACCTTTGAAAGTCTTTAAGCTCCGCCCACTTCACAGTCACATCACGTCATGTCATATATCCCTGAAAAGCTTGCTTCTTGATATAAATGCAAATGTATGTGTCATTATGATATACACAATAAAATTCCTTTATAAACCTCATAAACCACACCGACTACATGTAGTGTGTGTGTGTGTGTGTGTGTGTGTGCAGAAAGTAAACTCAGTTTCTTAGTTGGTAATCCACAGATGAAATGAAACACATGACAGTCACAGTGTGTATTTATTTATTTGTTTATTTGTTTATTTATTTGTTTGTTTAAAATCATAATCTGTGTTTTTATGTTCAGAACCAAAGAAAGTTGCATTCATGAAATTTTGCATATTCATAATTATTCCTAATTAAAAACATATTACAGAGGATTTTCTCTAAATGTTTATAATAGTTGGATTTATGGACAGATTTTATACTGAAAATGGCACAAAAACGATTTGTTTGTGTTCACAGGAATTTGAATATTCTAATTAGTGTGGACTTTTGCTTGTAAAATGTATGCAAATTTACACATTTATTTTGATGATGCCTCATTTGCATAAATAAATGAATTTTTTTTAAAAGAAAAATTCCCATATGAAAAACACTTGTAAGAATATCAGGAATTATCTGCTGAAGATTAATTGTGATATGTATTGTTTAAAAAAAAAAAAGAATGACAAGAATGACGTCAGAAATGTTGAGTTAATCTCCCTGTGTTTAAAACTTTAAATCCTTCTGATTTCGGAGGTGTATTTAGATTATTCCTCGTCACGCTGTATGAGATCTCGGTAAAACTCTATAAAAGACTGCATGATAGCGTTTGTTCTCTACATAAGATGAAGATCCTCTAACGATAGACCTGTGATTAAAGAGAAGTACTTTCATACGTTCTGCTCACGTCATCAATCAGCGTGATCTGGAAATCAGCTCGCACGCAAAACAGGCTCGAGTAAAATTCTTTAATGTGAGCTTGATGTGATGAGAAGATTTATTTTCGTCCATTAGCTCGTTTTGTTTACGTTTCTCCATCACCGCTAGCGTATGTGTAGCTGTGCAGTGAGTTTCTGTCCTCCTATTGGTGGATTTTAGAGGAGTGTCGTAGCAGCAGCGCTCACACTCTGAGATTTTAATCACAAATTATTTGAAATGACAAAACTTTCAGAACTTTCAGAAAAGTCATCAGCCGTCTTTGGTGGCAATCGGTCGGATTTTTGCGTTCTGCTAATGAGATCGCTGATCTCACCTCTCACTTGAAGAATTCTGTGCGAGTCGTAAAAGTTGTACAGCGT
The DNA here is from genome assembly GCA_022758105.1 of Pangasianodon gigas. Classification (NCBI taxonomy): domain Eukaryota; kingdom Metazoa; phylum Chordata; class Actinopteri; order Siluriformes; family Pangasiidae; genus Pangasianodon; species Pangasianodon gigas. The sequence continues at coordinate 1,328,373 of CM040456.1, read as the reverse complement.
AAGCACGGCTTTAGAAATGATTAGAAGATGTTTGTGATGAATCCGTAGGTTTGATTAGGTTTGATTGTGATGAATCCGTAGGTTTGATTAGGTTCAATCTTTGATTAGCAATGTAACTCATTAAGTAAAGAATTAAAAATGCCACCGGATCGCTCGCTAAAGCAGCGCCTTGCCTGGTGTGTATCTATGTGTGTGTTTAAGGCCAACAGCTAATGTGTTTGTTGTACAACACGACCACCAGCGCCACTCTCTCAGCGCCAGGAGTCATCAAATGAACAAAAGCAGTAAAAAGCAGATGGGGGAAGAGGAGGAGTGGGGATTAGTTAGCGTAAATGCTGGGCTTTGGTGATTCTCGCACGTTAATGGGCTTGTAAATAAACTTGGGCGCAGATCAGTGAGCCTCAGGCCGAAACCCTGCCAAGTACCGAACACCCAGGCAGCACGCAGGCTCTCGGTTCTCTCCTTCACCCTCCTCTCTCTCTCTCTCTCTCTCTCTCTCTCTCTATCCTGGGTACTGCTCGGGTTCCTCCTCTGCCCACTGGATGCCCTCAGCTGGCATCAGGAAAGCTCGATCCATTCCAGAGGTATTTAATAATAAGTGGACCTCCCACAGTAAAGTTCATCCTCGGAGCAGCGGCTTTTTCTCCACACCTCACACCTTGCCTTGGGAAAGAAAGAGCGAGGGCCGATGCATCGGGAACGCATTTACACCAGGACGAGAGCCAGACCTCGACGTTCTCTTAAAGACAAAAAAACTAACTGTGTTTACCAGAGTTGCCTTGCACTGTTTTTCTTTTTCTTTTTTTTTTTTCTTTTTTGGGCAGGGGGAAGCAATTACGTGAGATTGGACGTGTTGTGTTAAATAAATAAATAAATAAATAAATAAATAAATAAATTTCAAATCCAGGCTCCAGAGTGGCAGGTCATTATATAAATAAATAAATAAATAAATACATAAATAAATACATAAATAAATAAATAAATCCAGGCTCCAGAGTGGCAGATCATCATATATATATAAATAAATAAACAAACAAATAAATAAATAAAATTAAAAGAGGTCTTGAGTTGAAAAAGTCATCGTACTTTTTTTTTTGCAAAACATATCTGAGATTAAAAAATTATCCACAGCCCCCCCTTTTTTTTTTTAAATTCCATCTTTTATGTCTTACCTCGTCTTCAGTTGATTACAGTAGGAATGTTTAACAGAGGCACGGCACTGTGTTATAACGGAAATATGTGCAATTAGACGTACTGGATTGTTTGCTTAAACAAACAAACAAATAAATATAATCTGACTTTAGAGTGACAGGTCATTATAATGAAAAAAAAAGAAAAGAAAAGGAAAGAAAAGGAAAGAACAGAAAAGAAAAGAGGTCTTGAGTTGACAAAAAAATCTGAGATTTTTAAAAAAATGTGAACATCCACAGTCCTATCTTTTTTTTAAAAAAAAAGTTTTATCATCTGTGTCTTATCTGATGTTTGAAATGTTTGAAGCATGAAAACTAGGAGTGTTTAACAGCTGCACTGCTGATTGGACAAACAAACAAACAAACAAACAAACAATCCAAATAAATCCGTCTCGGGTGCCTGGCACTGTTTTGCTGTTTTTTGTTGTTGTTTGTTTTTACTTTCTTGGATTAAAAGTGTGTGAAACTGGATGTGTTGTGTGCTTTAAAAAATAACTAAAATAAAAATAATACAAAATCTCACTCTGGAATGAAAGGTCATTATCATCGCTAAATTAAAAAATATATATCTAAAATAAAATTTCCTTTAAAAGTTCCAGTCCTCTTCTTTTTTCCGATTTTTCTTTCTTTTTTTTTTTTTTTTTACAGCCCACGGCTCTTATCTTACCTCATGCTTGGAGGGTTTGCCAGAGTCGTCTTGCACTGTTTTTTTTTGTTTTGTTTTGTTTGTTTTTTGTTTTTTGAAAGCAAATGAGATTGGACATTTGTGTGCTTTAAAACAATCTGATTCTGAAGTGACAAAACAAACAAACAAAGAAATAAAGAAAGAAAGAAACGGAAATGAAATACAATAAAATAATCAAGGCCTTGGATTGAAAAGATCTTAAAAAAAAAAAAAAAGTCAGACATTTTAAAAATTTCCCCAGTTCGTCTCTTACCTCATGCTCGAAGCATTAAACCCGGGATATCTGTAGGAGTCGTGTATGACAACGCTTCTATTGAAGCAACATGTGTTTGGGTGCGTCTGTGTCACAGTGTGTGTGTGTGTGTGTGTGTGTGTGTGTGTGTGCACATGGGTGTGTGTGTGTGTGTGTGTGTGTGTGTATACACACCGGGACCCTGTGTGAGCCTTGGGCTGAGTTTGATATTCACTGAGCGCTGAAGCTTGTGTCTATTTTCATCCTTTTACGTAAGTAACAGTGCGCTAATGATTACACACACATCCCAGTGTGTGTGAGTGTGTGTGTGTGAGTGTGTGTGTGTGTGAGAGAGAGAGAGAGAGAGAGAGTGTGTATTTGTGTGTCCTGGGATTATGGAGTGGGTGTTTTCTCCCTTTCAGGAGTCACTCCACATGGCCTCCTGCCTCTTTTGTCTTTTTATAGCACTCCCCCGGAACGCAGCGCGAGCCAAAAGCAGCTCAGTTCCTGCGCCAGAGCCGCCGCTCGGGGAATTCTGCCGTTCCTGCCCTCTTTTTCCACACACCTTCTCGCACTTTCTCTCCCTCGTTCCCAGCTCCCAGCGCGTGTGGTGATCTGGGAGTCATTAGGGCCGCTCCCCTTGAACTCACACACACACACACACACACACACACACACATGGGACCTGCCCTGATGCGCTGCTCTCTCCATCCTCACACTTTCCTCTTGCAAGTGTTGCTACTCATCTGCTTTCCTCTTTCATCTTTTTTATTTCACTCCTATTTACCGACGATTACAATTTTTTGTACATTAAACAAGGACACGTCATACTTTTTATCCATTTCTAGTTATTAGTCATTATGAGTTCCTGTTCTCACTTGTGTTACAGCAGTCTTTCCCTCATCATCCCTATACCACAGCGCTGCTGAATTCTGGACTCTGATTGGTCAGAAGGTGTTGATTAGTTTTCTGTAACAGCAGCTCTGACAGTAGTGCAGGTTTATATTAATGCACTCGCTCTAATACGTTATGGTTTCTATAGCAACAGCTCATTCACAGGGACGTGTGCAGCTCCACTGATAATAAACCGATTAAAAAAAATTATGTAACATTGATGGAAGGAGTCTCCAGTGTCAGCGCTTTGTAACGGTCAGAGGTAAAGCTGTAACTTTAAGTTTTCCGACATCTTCAGGACAGAGGAGTTTACACTTCTTTGCGGTTTCTTGCTAACATGATGGAACAAGCTGTTTATTTTCTGTCTTATTAACTTCAAGAGAAAGAAAAGAAAAGAGAGCCTGGTTTATAAACTACAGTTTATAGCTGCTATAACATAAGTGACAACAGGAAGTAACATTAAATGTAACTATAAATGGATAAAAAGTATGACGCGTTGTTCTTGAATAAGTAATACGTTGTTTTTTTGGTAAAATAACAGTAACTGATATTTACTGTAACTGATTAATTTTGAGAATGTCATTTTTATCCATTTCTGTTTAACTTGTGGTGTTTAGTGTAAATGAGAGATAAAAGATAACACTGCTGCTTATCAGCAGACTCTCCGAGTCCCAGCAGTGGTACAGGTGATTAATTTCCCCACCACTCTAAAGCTCTTCAGTGTATTAGCATGACCATACGGCTAGCATCTGTCTCTCTCTCTCTCTCTCTCTCTCTCTCTCTCTCTCTCTCTCTCTGTCTGTCTCGCTCTCTCTCTCTGTCTTTCTCTCTCTCTGTCTTTCTCTCTGTCTTTCTCTCTGTCTGTCTCTCCTTCTCTCTCACACTCTGTGTCTCTCTCTTACTCTCTCACTCTCTCTGTCTCTCTCTCTCTGTCTCTTTTTCTCTCTCACACTGTCTCTCTCTTTCTCTCTCTTTCTCTGTCTGTCTCTCCTACTCTCTCTGTGTCTCTCTTGCTCTCTCAGTTTTCAGTTCATGTGCTTTATATGTATGACAAATAATTGTACATTTATACTACTCTGTCTCTCTATCTCTCTCACGCTCTGTCTCTCTATCTCTTTCTTGCTCTCTCTCTCTGTCTGTCTCTCACTCTGTCTCTCTCTCTCTCTCTCCCTCTCTGTCTCCGTCTCCGTGTGTGTTCAGGGTGAGTCACTAATTGCTGCGTCCGCTGAACGTCTCTCTCAGTTTTTCTTCCTCACGCTGCGTCGAGTGCCACTGCAGGAACACGTTCATTTTTCTTTCAGTGCTCGTGCCATGTGGAGAACTTTGGCACTGCACAGATGTCCACTAAGTGCTGACAGCGAGTGAGCGAGGGAGCGAGGGAGCATAGAGCCACGGCCAACAGGAACAGGAAGTGCAGACTCGTCCACTTAACCATAAAGCCCTGTGCTTTCATGGCATTTTTGTGGCCTATATAGTGAATGGTTTAGAACAATCCCACAGTGGATTTATAAAAATGCTTATGTGGCCTAGAGAGTGAACAGAGCACATGATTAGTGTCACTAGTAGAAGGGAGTGTGTTTAAGAAGGGGATTAGTGTCACTAGTAGAAGAAGGGGATTAGTATTGCTAGTAGAAGGGAGTGTGTAGAGGAAGGGGATTAGTGTCGCTAGTAGACAAAGGGGATCAGTGTCACTAGTAGAAGGGAGTGTGTAGAGGAAGGGGATTAGTGTCGCTAGTAGACAAAGGGGATCAGTGTCGCTAGTAGAAGGGAGTGTGTAGAGGAAGGGGATTAGTGTCGCTAGTAGAAATAAGTGTGTAGAGGAAGGGGATTAGTGTCGCTAGTAGAAGGGAGTGTGTAGAGGAAGGGGATTAGTGACGCTAGTAGACGAAGGGGATTAGTGTCGCTATTAGAAGGGAGTGTGTAGAGAAAGGGGATTAGTGTCGCTATTAGAAGGGAGTGTGTAGAGGAAGGGGATTAGTGTCACTAGTAGAAGGGAGTGTGTAGAGGAAGGGGATTAGTGTCACTAGTAGAAGGGAGTGTGTAGAGGAAGGGGATTAGTGTTGCTAGTAGAAGGGAGTGTGTAGAGGAAGGGGATTAGTGTTGCTAGTAGAAGGGAGTGTGTACAGAATAAGTTTCAAAGCAAGGTTGCCTCCTGGGGAAACCTGGAAATGTGTCCGCAGTGACCGATACAATGCCTTGAGGTTTCCAATAATGACACCACACGCACACACACACACACACACACACACACACGTCTCCCGATGACACTAGGTTGGCTTATCTGATTTAAAGAAGCTTAGTGTGAGCTAGCGAGAGCATTCGGTGTGTGAGAGAGAAACTGGTGGGATTTTCCTCAGTGGTAACGTCGTAATCGTCCATTTTTACTGAGTAAACGTTCCTTAAACTCTTAACACTGTTCACGCTTAACACACACAGGAACATATTCCAAACTTTTTTAGATTTGTTGCAGACAGACAGAGATATACAGGTAGATATAGACAGATAGATACAGAAAAACTGATAGACAGATGGATATAGACAGAAAGACAGCCTGACATATTTAGACAGTTTACAGATAGACAGACATACTAAACATACAAAAGAGACAGACAGATGTAAACAGACAGAAACATACAGACAATCAGACAGCTGTAGACAGACAGACAAACTGATAGAGGTATATAGACAGTCAGTAAGATGTATATAGACAGACAGACAGATACACACAGACAGACAGATGTATATAGATAGACAGACAGATACAGACAGACAGACAGACAGACAGATGTATATAGATAGACAGACAGATACAGACAGACAGACAGACAGATACAGACAGACAGACAGACAGATATATATAGACAGATACAGAGAGACAGACAGACAGACAGATGTATATAGACAGACAGACAGACAAACAGATAGAGATATATAGACAGACAGTCAGATGTATATAGACAGACAGACAGACAGATACAGACAGACAGACAGACAGTCAGATGTATATAGACAGACAGACAGACAGGCAGACAGACAGATTATATAGGCAGACAGACAGATACAGACAGACAGATAGACAAATGTATATAGACAGACAGACAGTCAGACAGTCAGATGTATATAGAGAGATATAGACAGACAGACAGATATATATAGACAGACAGACAGATGTATACAGACAGACAGACAGACAGATACAGACAGACAGAGAGACAGATGTATATACACAGGCAGACAGACAGACAGATGTATATAGACAGACAGACAGACAGGCAGACAGACAGATTATATAGACAGACAGACAGACAGACAGACATACAGACAGACAGATAGACAAATGTATATAGACAGACAGACAGACAGTCAGATGTATATAGAGAGATACAGACAGACAGACCGATGTATATAGACAGACAGACAGACAGTCAGATGTATATAGACAGACAGACAGACAGTCAGATGTATATAGACAGACAGACAGACAGTCAGATGTATATAGAGAGATACAGACAAACAGACAGACAGATATATATATAGACAGACAGACCGATGTATATAGACAGAGAGACAGACAGACAGACAGATATATATACACAGACAGATAGACAGACAAATGTATATAGACACTCAGACATACATACAGACAGACAGATACAGACAGACAGAAAAACTGTTCTCTCTAAAAAACACAACGAAACTTTTTCCCCAAAGTATTCCTCTCCAATCGGATGTGGATTTTTTGGGATTTGTGTAGGAAAAGTGAGTTTTCCTTTCTGTCACATTTCCCAAGCTTCAAAGCAGCACTAATGAGCAGAAAAGCGCTGCGGCATTAAAGCAGAGTCATTTCTGCGGCCGTGTTTCAGCGGCGTCGACGTTAGCGACTCATTTTCACCTCCAGCACAAACACTCGAGGGTTTTTTCTTCGCTGTAGCTCGTATCAAACGCAGCATTTGTTAGCAATAAAGCGGCGGTTTGACAGAGATCCAGTTCTCTGAGGCGAGCGCCAGGACCGTGTTTTATTCCTCAGAAATCAGACGAGCGAGTGTTTGTGGAACGTGAAGGGATGTCGGACACACTCCCACTGCCTCTGTTTAACTTTAACTGCCCTTTTTTGTGTGTTTTAATGGATGGAGACGTTCCAATTGCACTTTGTCAAACGATGGCTGCGTCCCAAACCGTATGTGTTTGATAAAAAGTAGAACTCATTAATGCTAGTCAGGAAAAATGTGTGGCTTGGGACACACATACTTAGACACTTCAAAAAGAAAAGCAAAGATAATTAGCTTATTTTGTAGCAAATGCTAGCAAATCAGCTAATTAGCGATTAGCCTACAAGATTAGCACTGTACATAAAACATAACAAAACACAGAGATGCTAAACACATACACTTTATGCTACAAAGAACATGTTTAGGTTTAGGATGCTAGCTAATCGGCTAATTAGCGGCTAGGATGCAGGATTAGCATTCCACACACACACACACACACACACAGCTAAAACAGAAGGCAAAAAGATGCCCTAAATACATACAACACCTAGCTTTATCTTAGAAACAATGTTGCTAGCTTTAGGCTTAATCCGCTAGCTGTATGCTAGCTATTTGGCGCTACTGAGCGATTAGCATATGAGGTTAGCACTTTACATAAACACACACACACACACACACACACACACACACAGCTAAATTCTAACAGAAGACAGAGGTATACTTAATACAGAACCTTTATTTTTATGTTACAAAGAATATTGCTAGCTTCAGGAGATTGCTAGCTAGTATATGAATTAGCAATTAGCATGTACTATTAGCACTTTACATAAATCAACAGAGATATTTTCCTGACAGAAAATAGAGGGAAGCTAAACACATATGACCGCTATCTATATATAGCTAGCTTTCGGCTTAGCCTGCCAGCTTCCTGATTAAAAAAAAAAAAAGCTAATTAGTTGTTTGCACATAAGATTAGCGTTCTACATAAATCTAAAAAAAAAAAAAAGAAGCTGCACACACCTAAGTGTCTAGACACTTCAGCGTGTGTGTTAGCGTGTGTGTTAGCGTGTGCTTGGCTCTGTTAAAAGCGTATCGGGTTCTAGCGGTTCTGAGTAACAGATATGGGGAATCGATAGAGCACACTGAAATGTGACAGCCGTCACCACGGTGACAAAAATCTCCACAGCGATGAGGTCATTGAGACATGATGGGATCGCGTTATCCGTGTCAGAGCTGCGGTCGCCTCATCGTTAGCGTTAGCAGGAGCTACACGAGCCACGCTCAGGTTTCGGGTCTCACTGTTCACTAACATCAGTCCAGGACAGATAGACAGATAGACAGATAGATAGATAGACAGATAGATAGATAGACAGACAGATAGATAGATAGATAGATAGATAGGCAGACAGACAGACAGATAGATAGATAGATAGATAGATAGACAGATAGACAGACAGATAAGGGAAACAGCGTGTTAGTGTGAGTTAGTTGTCCCTTGATGATATTTCTGTTTCATGTTTTGTCTTTATAACAGCAGCAGGTCTGTAAACGTGTCCTAGGTCTCTCTCTCTCTCTCTCTCTCTCTCTCACACACACACACACACACACACAAGCACACACACACATGTGTCTGTCACACACACTTTTCCTCTTATTCCAGATCCCATGTTGCACAACACACCTTTTCTGTCCTCATCCTGCTCTTCTGCAGCCAAGCCAGCTGTGTGTGTATGTGTGTGTGTGTGTGTGTGTGTGTGTGTGTGTGCGTGCGTGTGTGTTGGCATTGTTTCGACATTTCGCCCCCGGTGTGTTCTGCGGCCCTTTGAGGTCGTCACGGCTGTGTGTGACTCTCGGCGATGGGTTCCACATGCTCCGTGTGAGAACGAGGGGAATTCAGGTGTAAGCCATCACGGTGTCTGTGATACACTCACATGTTTCCAAGCAGCTGTCATCATACACACATCTGTTTTACCTTCCGTAACCTCTTCCTGCTCCGGCTGGGATCAAAACACGACGTGCTTCTAAAAATTCAGCTGGAAATGAATTTTGCGGAAATGGATTTGAGCACAAATGTTATTATATTCGTACAATAACACTGTTCATGTTCACATATGACCTTAAAACATGGAAAAGGAGGAACAAAGCCTGGAAAAGTCCAGAAATTCCAACATCGATGCAGACAAAAACACGGATGTTGTCCTGTGAAACAGACTCAAGACACTGAGGTTCTAAATCTGGTCTCTTTCGCTTATTGTCCTTTTTGTCAAACTCATACGACCTTAAAATAATTAGTGGACAACTGAAAGCAAAGTCTTGGAAGTTTTATTATCATATTTGTGGAACACATACGACCTTAAAATCATATTTTTGTTATGGAAACGAACAGAATTTCCGAAAACATCTGGACAAAAATCCGGATGTTGTCCTGCGATATAAACTCAAGACACAACTCAATACAATAAGTTTCTACATTTGCTTTCTTATGTTCATATTTGTGGAACACATATGATCTTTAAAAAAACATACACTTACCGTCCACTTTATTAGGAACACCTGTACACCTGCACATTCATGCACTTATTCAATCAGCCAATCACGTGGCAGCAGCACAATGCATAAACTCATGCAGATACAGATCAAGAGCTTCAGTTAATGTTCACATCAAACATCAGAATGAAGAAAAAGTCTGATCTCGGTGACTTTAACCGTGGCATGGATGTTGGTTTGAGGATTTCAGAAACTGCTGATCTCCTGCTGGGATTTTCACACACAACAGTTTCTAGAGTTTACACAGAACGGCGCGAAAAACAAAAAACATCCTGTGATCCACTCACCGAAACTGGACAGTTGAAGATTAGAAAAAAAATCACCTGGTCTTTTTCCAGTCTTCAGTTTCAGTGAGTCTGTGCCTCTGATAGTCTCAGATTCCTGTTCTTGGCTGACAGGAGAGGAACCTGATGTGGTCTTCTGCTCTTGTAGCTCATCCACCTCAAGGTTTGATGTGTTGTTGTGCTGAGATGCTTTTCTGCTCACCACAGTTGTAAAGAGTGATTATTCGAGTTACTATAGACTTCCTGTCAGCTCACAGTCTGCTCATTCTCCTCTGATCTCATCAACAAGGTGTTTCATCCTGCAGTTCCTCCGCTCACTGGATGTTTTTTGTTTTTTGCACCATTCTGTGTAAACTCTAGAGACTGTTGCTCAAACCAGCCCATCTGGTACTAACATCCATGCCACGGTTAAAGTCACAGAGATCACGCTTTTTCTTCATTTCGATGATTGATGTGAACATTAACTGAAGCTCTCGACCTGCATCTGCACAGGTTTATGCATTGTTCTGCTGTCACATGATCGAATATTTGGATAACTGCATAAATGTGTAAGTGTACAGGTGTTCCTAATAAAGTGGACATTGAGTTTAGTTCTGTTATGGAAAAGGAGGAACAAGGCCTGGAAAAATTCATAAATAGATCTGGATAAAATACGGATGTTGTCCTGTTATATAAACTCAAGACACTAAGATGCTTAATCTGTTCTCTTTCCTATATTCTCATATTTGCATAACACACATGACCTTAGAAAAAAAATCATATTTCTTTTACGGAAAAGGAGGAACAAGTTTTGGAAAAGTATCAAAATTCCAAAATCAATCTGAAGAAATGTATAGATGATGTCCTGTGATATAGATTGAAGGTTTTTTCTGTTCTGTTTCCATTTTTTCTTATATTTCTCAAACACGTATATGACCTTAAAATTATATTTCTGTTACAGCAAAGGAGGGACAACAACCGGAAAAGTATGGGAATTCCAAAATCAATTTATAACGGAAGTACAAATATTGTCCTGTGATATAGACTCAAGACACTGAGGTTCTAAATCTGTTCTCTTTCCCATGTTTTCATATTTGTGGAACATCTATGACCTATAAAATAATATTTCTATTAAAGAAAATGAGGAACAAGGTGTGGAAAAGTACAGAAATTCCAAAAAATCATTCTGGACAAAAATATGGATGTTGTCCTCTGATATAAACTCAAAGACACAAAAGATCACTGAGATTCTACCTCTACATTTATTCTCTTTTCATTATTCTCATACTTGTGGAACACCTCTGACCTTTAAAAATCCTATTTCTATTATGGAAAAGAAGGAACAAGGTGTGGAAAAAAATGGAAATTCCGAAATCAATCTGGAGAAATGTATGGATGTTGTCTGTAATATAGACTCAAGACACAACAAGACACTGAGATTCAACATCTGTTCTCTTTCCTTTATTCTCCTTCCTTTATCTAAAACTCATGACCTTTACAAATATTTCTGTTATGGAAAAGGAGGATCAAGGCCTGGAAATGTACAGAAATTCCAAAAACCAAAATTATAATTTGGAAAATTGTAGTTATTGTGCTGTATTATAAACTTAATGCATGAGGTTCTAAATCTGTTCTCTTTCCCTTATTCTCATATTTCACTAATGCATATGACCTTTAGATAGACTGTTATGGAAAAGGAAGGACAAATTATGGAAAATTATGGAAATTCCCAAATCAATCTGGATAAAACAAAACACTCAAAACACTGAGTTTCTAAGGCTGTTCTCTTTCCCAGATTGTCCTTTTTGTCAAACACATATGATCTTAAAAAACAGTAGATAAGTGACCACAAAGCTTTGGAAGTTCTACCAATGAAAGAAGGTCCTACTGGGTTCTAATGGTGTTTAATAGTCACCAGAACATCCCTATTGGAAACCTTCAGGAATCTGATTGAAACCATTAAACCAATTGTTATTATGTGATGGAAACAATTAGAGATTTTTAGTAGCTCTTAATGGATTTTAATGTGTTTCTGGAGATCTGTAATTGTTCTAATGGTTCCTTATCTAATTTTATTCTGATGTGAATGATCTACACATGAAAGAAGTTCCTCTTGGGTGGAAAATCCTCGGGTTATGATGGAAACCATTAGAGGTTTGTAGTGGTTCCTTAAAGGTCTTAATGTTTCTGGTGGTCTGTGATGGTCCTACTGTTTCCTTATTTAGATTTATTCTGCTGGTGATCATCTACCCATGAAAGAAAGTCCTGGTGGTGTTTAATAGTATTCAGAAAATCCCTAATGGTGACATTTAGGAATCTGACAGAAACCACTAGAAATTTCTACTGGTTCTAAATGGGTATTAATGTGTTTAAGGTGTTCCATAATGGTCCTAATGGTTCCTAAATTTCTCTAAAATTATTCTGATCATCTATTCATGCTAGAAGGTTTTATTGGGTTTTAGTGGAGTTTAAGGATAAGCAGAAAATCCCTAATAGAAACCTTACGGAATCTGATGGAAACCATTACAGGGATTAATGCATTTTTATTTCTCTTAACATCGCTACTATCACGTGATAAGTGTGTAAACTGATCAGGATCCAACAATGGGAAGTATTTTGGGAAAAACGTGATATTCCACTGTCCTAATCTGGGAATCTGAGGAGGAGGAGGAGGAGGAGGAGGAGGAGGAGGAGGAAATCATCTCATGCTACTACACAGGACAGGGTAAAGGACGTCGTTAGAGCACATGCTAGTCAATTACATGACTCATGAACTATTCTTACATTCTGACATCATGTCAAATGTGAAAAAATTCTAAACTGGAAATCAGCGGTCGTGATTAAGGTGGTCATCGCTGTCAGGGCTTTTAAGGATAATTCGTCGTTTGCTTTAGACTTTAGAGGCTTTTTGTCCAGGTTAAAAATAATTTTAGCTGCTTTAACACCAGTCGTACAGGACGAGTTCACACACACACACACACACACAGGAAAATCTGAAAACAGCATTTTCATGTCTCTCATGTCTCACATGCGACTGTCACGTGAAAAGGACAAGATGGCAGAATGTATTGCGTTGTTGATCATTTCATAATAGATTGGTTTGTATCGTGTACGGTGGCGTGCAAGAAAGCAACATGGTGGAAATGTCGTAAGGATCATGGGTCATGATACCGATCCTGAAATTTAAATGAGTAACCCACTTACTTAGTCTTAATCAATCAGGTACATCACAGAACATTTTATTTAGCTCTGTTTATGTTTCCCCGCTTTAAATATCATCCACGTGTGTGTGTTCATGCACTTACACTATTAGATTCATTCTATATAACGCTAACAAGCTGATTTGAAAACCTAGTGCATTAGCTATCTATATTAGTTAGCTTGGATTGACTCGAGAGTGGTTTTTGTTTCTGTAAAGCTGTAAGTAACGTATGTTTTTGTTTACATTGCGTCAGAATCCCTCGTCGTTGATGATCGATATCTGCTGATCATCAAGAACGACATCCTGAGCAACGTAAGAGCTGTTATTTACACTCACCTAGCGTCATCTGTAGACATTACGTCACACAGTATCACCTGGTATTAAATGGTACCTGAGCATTTTTTTAACGAGTAAATGATCATCGATACCCTGAAAGCAGTATCATTATCAACGCGTCTCTACTTTTTATCCATTTATATCTACATGTCCATGACACACGTTAGTTCCTGTTCTCAGTTACATTATAAAAATAAATCTACAGTCATGATTTTGGATAAAATCCTATCAGAGTGTTTGTTTTCATTAAAAGTTTGGAGGAAGAAGAACATTGAGATTTTTAGAAAGTTACATTTGAAGGTTAAATTTGTCCTCCATCATGACTTCACAGATGTGCAGGTCAGATTTGCTCGCAATCAAACGAACAGCGATTCAGTTTCAGACTCTGGCGTGTAAAAAAAGATCAAACGTCAGTGATTGATGAACATTTTTTAATAACGAGCTCAGCACACTGCGGCTCTGCGTGATGTGAAATGTCGAGAACAAAAGCTCTGTAATTTTTCGCTGTAATAAAAAATATTTTAAAAAAACGCAAGAAGCTCGCCAAGAGAAACATTCTTGGTTATTGTCTGAATGAAAAATCGGCCTCTCCCATGCGCCGTGGATCATGTAGGATTTGTGCAAACAGAAGTTTTGGCCAGCTGTACCCTCTTATCAGCATTTTTTTTTTCAGAGCAGGTCTGTTTCAGTGCTGAAATCCTCCCCATCAGGACTCAGGCTCTCTTATCAGCCGTTAGCTTAAGTGCTCGGACGAGAGAATAATAAATGGGACAGAAATGACATTTCTGGAGGCGTTCAAGCGTCTGGGCATGCTGAGGTTCTGGCAGCGAGACGATTATGTGTGATTAATATTTCTGAGATCAGAAAAGAGGCTGTGGTTAGCACACTGTGTTAGCACTGGTGCCAAAACTTTTGGCTGGAGAAAATAATTCCAAATCTGTAATATAGTTAAAGCTGGTGTCAGTGTTGGTTTGATGTTTTACCAGCCGTCTGAGTGCAAATTATTATTTATAGCTAGCGTTATTTATATATACAGATGTGTACAGATGTGTACAGATGTGTACAGTGAGCAGAAAAAACATCGGTTTCTGTAATCATTTGGTCTGTGAATAAAAACAGATTTTAAGGATCTGTGACAGAAATATATTTCTACTCTGAGTTTCCGCGTGACGGGGTGGTGTGAGGTAGCGGAGTCACTGTTACCACCCTGACTGAACAGCACGTCCCTGAGTGTTTTATTCCTCTCACACCACTGCAATCTATCACCAATTACAATCTTATTTATTAAAGAATGACACGTTATGCCTTTTATCCATTTATAGTTACAGAAAGTTAGTTCTTGTCACTTGAAGTTCTCTCTCTTGAAGTTAAGACAAAAAAAAATCCATGCTTATCACGTTACTGAGAAACCACAAAGAAGCGTAAACTCCTCTGTCCTGAAGACGTCGTAAAACTTAAAGTTACAGCTTTACCTCTGACTGTTACAAAGCGCTGACACTGGAGACTCCTTCCATAAAGAGAGAGAGAGAGAGAGAGAGCAAGAGAGAGAGTAGGAGGAAATGACTGCCTGTCTCTCTGTTTGTCCCTCTTTCTATCTCTCTATATTGTTCTTTCTTCTTCCAACACTCTCTTTCTCTCTCCCTCTATCTCTTTCTCTTCCTGTCTCTCGCATGACTCTGTCTCACACTCTCTTTCTTCCTCTTGCTTTCTCTCTGTCTCACACTCTCTTTTTCTCTCTGTCTCCCTCTGTCTTGCTTTTTTGACTGTCTCTCTCTTCCCCCCTCTCTCCCCCTGTCTCTCTCTCTCTCTCTCGCTCTCTCGCTCTCGCTCTCTCTCTCCCCTCTCTCCCCCTGTCTCTCTCTCTCTCTCGCTCTCTCTCTCTCGCTCTCGCTCTCTCTCTCTCTCTCCCCTTCTGTCTTATCTATAACTCCCCTCCTCGGATTTTAAAAGGGGTGAAGAACACGTTAACCTGTTCAGCTCCGTCATTATTTCCTGCTTTTTTCCTCCATCGTTGATAAGCATGTGTTTGTCCTGGTGGCACTGAGGTCAAACCACAGAGGGGATAAACCCACACACACACACACACACACACACACACACACACACACACAAACAGGAGGAACATTTGAGACTAAAAGCACCTTTTTTCCTTCCTGAAACTTTCACACAGAACTCATTATCCCGAGTTTTGGCTCCTGTGTGTGTCAGAGAGCGGCCCCCGAGTCCTCGCCACATCCCCAGCTAATTTACACGGATCCCGAATCCGTCCTTATCTGAGGCTTTAGAGGTTCCGAGGTTGATTAACGCGGCCCGGTGCTGTTTATCGGTCCCGGCCGGCGGTGAGGAAACAGGGACGATAAGTGCTCGGAGCATTACGCATCCTATTTTCCTTCCTCATATTTGTAGGCAACCATCTGCTTAACTGATCTCGCTGCACTTTAATTAAAAGGGACTTCCATCTCGTCGGGGTCGTTACAGAGCGGACGGACTGCTTTCTGATGACTTCAGCATTCTTCTCTCTCCCTAATGTCTCTGTTTTCTCCTAAACTCCGTCTTTCCTTCTGCCACTGCTTCCAATTCAATTCGACGTCGCTTTATTAGCATATTGAGTCACCATGTTGAGTATAGCCTGAGTGTTTAAAGCAGTCTATAATACAAATGAGCCTATTAATCAATCTGCTACGATCGTTTAAGATGACCACGCCCTCTCTCTCTCTCTCTCTCTCTCTATCTCTCTTTCTCTACCTCCAACAGCATTCAGCCAAAATAAAATGCACACAATTTTCCCCTTGCGCCAAATGTAGTCGATCAGCCGAGATGTGTTTGGTGTCTGCTTCTTGTTTCTTTCTTCAGTTTAGCACCAGGCAAGTGTTGCACTCTTTTCAGTGTAAAGTCACTAAAACACACTCAAAAAGTTGCTCCAAGTCGCCAGATGATGTCATACTGCTCTCAAAGCCCTATTCAGGCTGGATTAGTTTTCCCTGTGGATTATTCCTGGAGTATTTCTCAGACTTCAGTCCGAATCCCTCGAGTCAGACATTGTTACAGACTGCGTGTGTGTGTGTGCATCTGAAAGATCACGCCGTACTTTACTGTCTATAAAATGAGCAGCAGTCCAGGTAATTGCTCCAGGTAATATACTGTATATCCCGTCTGAGCTGACATGCTGCTAAAGATTGCCTTATTCCTGTGGGAGATGTTGTGTTTTGCACTTTTTCTTTAGTATAAAGACACTCCAGGAAGCGCAAAGCACTCACTCTTTTCTCTTTTCTCTTTACTATCATCTCTAGTCGAAACCAAAAGTTTAAATCACAGAACAATGAAATATGCATGATGTTTAAGAGAACATGTCAATGAAGCGATGCTTCTGGGGTTTTAGGTACGAGTTTCTCGCACAGCACTGCAAAAAAATGATATCTTAACAAGTGAAAATATCTTAATCATAGCCAAATATATCACATATTTCCTGTTAGAATATCACAACAAACCAAATATAAGATTATTAAACCTGTTTCTGGACATTTTTACTCATTTCAAGCTTAAAATAGCCTTGTTCTGATGATCATTTTTATAACATTTATTTGTAGAAAGAAGTCAAATTATCTGCCTGGAGTATAAGAAGGTTTAAAACTTAAAATGTGCTAAAAAAAGAAAAAAAAAAGTCTAGAAATAGGCTTAATAATCTTGATCTTGAAAACATTTTAATTTTAGTAAGGTTAAGATGTGTTCACTTGCTAAGATGTCTTTTTTCTGCAGGCAGGTAACTGTTATAGCTTACATACGTAAATGGTATGGTCATGTGACCTAGTAATGATCAAACGAGGCCACGCCCCCTACAACAAGCTCTTATAATAAAGATCGAAACAATCAGTGTGTGTTTAAATGAGGTGTGTGTAGTACAGGTGGAGTTTTTAACGTACATCATGAAGACATGCCCAGATTTCCGACAGATATCTTCCAGCAACATTACTGAGCACTTAAGTTGCACACACACAATTTCACACACACTCTCTTGCACGCGAGTCTGAAAGTTGGTCTGGGAACAGATGAGTTCGGTGCAGGAAGTAGGCGAGCAGAAAGAGCCGAGTGTGCGAGTTGGATGGTCCGGAGTTTGGGATCGATAGGGCTGTTTACAGTTTCTCCCTCCCTCATCCCTTTTGTCTTTTTTCTAATTTAGTGTTCCCAAAGCATGGACAGGGTCTCGAGCGTGTCTGCTGCGCTTGCATCTTGGCCATCCTCTCCTCTCTCCATCACTGTCCATCGATGTTTCTCTCTCACTCTCTCTCTCTCTCTCTCTCGTTTCCTCTTCCCTCTCTCTTTCTCATCCCTCCTGTTTTTCGGCTCCTGCGTGAGAGACTGATGGCTCGTCAATAGCATTAGCCGTGTTGTCGGCGTAGAACCCGATCGATATGAAAAGTCTAAAACGTTGACGAGCGCCGTCCAGCTCAGGAGCTTTCCAGAAATGGGTTTAAACTCTTTTACTCTGAAGCGGAAGAGTTTTGTGCCGTTCTGTCGTTTCAAACTCATCTCAAAACTCTCATCCCTCCTTCACTACTTTTTCATTGACTAATAAAACGATTGATGAATTGATTGATTTGATTAACTCGAGTTCTACACCAGCGACATTTACATCTTTATCCAGCGCTTTTTTTCCACCGCTCCTAATTTGGGTCGTTTTCACTTCAATTACAGTCAGCGATTAAAATCAATTAGCATTCTGAGGAATGGAGCCAAATGAGAGAGAACGGGATTAGTGTGTGTGTGTGTGTGTGTGTGTGTGTGGAGATGCTTTCCACATTCACTGTCAGCTCATGAATTAATTAGTCTAATTAACAATAATAACATGATTATTAAAACACACCACTACACTGTGTCTGATTTTCTCTTCATGTCTCTTTTTGTCATATTTTTACTCTTCCAGCTTTTTCTCTCTGTCATGTGTTTGCATTTCTGCATCTCTGTTTTTTTTTTTTATCTATTTAGCTCAGTGTTTCTCTCTGTGTGCATCTTTCTGTCTCTTTTTTACTTTGCTTTGTCCTTGTCTCTCTCTCTCTCTGCATTTCTCTTGTTTTGTCCTTTTGTATCTAAATCACTTCTACTTTCTTCTCTCTGCATTTGTGTCTCTCTTTGTATTTTTGTCTTTATGTCATTGTGCATCTCTTTTTCTTTTATTCTAGTGTCTTTCAATCCCGTTTTATTTGTAAAGCGCTTTTAACAATGGACATTGTCACAGAGCAGCTTTACAGAAATAAATAAATTCAGGATATAAATTTTAAATGGATAAATTTGTCCCTAATGAGCGAGCCAGAGGCGACAGTGGTGAAGAAAAACTCCCTGAGACGATGTCTTTGCCTCTCTGTGTTTTTGTTTCCTGTCTCTCTGTGTCTCTCTTTTGTCTCTGTTTCTTTCTGTCTCTTGTCTCTGCATGTATTTTTGTCTCTGGGACTTTGTCTCATTTCTTTCGATTTCTGTTATTAAGTCTTTTTGCTTGCCCTGTTTTATTTTGTCCCCTGGATCACCTTTTTCTTTATTTTTTATCTCAGGGTCCTTCTATGTCTTTAATTTTTGTCTCTGTCTCATATCTTTTTTTTTTCCTCTCTCCCTTTTTTTTTATATCTTTGTGTCTTTTTCTTTGTGATTCTGTATGACTTTCAATATTGTTTTACATTTCTTGTCTTTCTGTATCGCTCAGTCTTGTTTCTTTATGTCTTTGTCTTTCTCAGTCTCTTTATCCTTTTGTCTCTGTGTATGTTTGTGTCTTTGTCTCTCTCTCTGTTTCTTTTTTGT
>CM040456.1:1272345-1304686 GCA_022758105.1 Pangasianodon gigas | reverse complement strand
TTTTTTTTTTTCTAAAACATTTCTCACATTTTCACTTGAACGCTGTTTGTTGCTATTTCACATTAAAAGTGGAAAAATATCTGCAAAAAAAACCTCTGTAATATTAACAGGGGTGTGTAAACTTTTTATATCCACTGTATAGAAATCAAAGAAGAAAAAGAAATAAATAAGGAGAAGAAATGAAGGAAAGAAAGAGTGTTTTTAAGGAAGGATGAGACGTAGACACTCTCGGGAGGAAACAGGAGCTCGGCGTGCCAGTGACTGATAAATCTTTAATATAAAAATTGTACAAGAATTCTGATACAAATTACAAGAGAGGTATTTGGACAAAATATGAATAAAATTCCATTTACATCCCGAAACCCTTTATGCATTTAATGCAAAAACCATCGACAGTCAGCTATGATACAGAAGATACACGCAGAAGCAAATCAGTTCAAACAAAGAAACCAAACAGGACCTTTATTTTTTTATTCATTAATTCTTTTTCTTCCTCGAGTGTGCCTAATGGAAAAACGCTGTTCAGGGCCCATGCACTATTCATGAAGCTCGGCGCAAAAATCCAAGCCAATAAACACGAAACGAACAGGACGAAACACAGCGAACAGCACGGCCCAAAGCCAGCGGGTGTAGAAAAAAAAGAAAAAGAAAAGGAAAGTATTCACACAAAAAAAGTGTTCAAGCTTACGAGTTATCTGTGGACAAAAATGAGTAAATATTCAATACTGAATTATGGTTTTTAATTTCTTGTTATTTTTTCATTTTCACTTTACATACCACGCTCAAATACCTTTAATTATTATTATTATTATTCATATCATTTATCTTACATAAGGAAGAAATGCTGTGTTGGATTATATAATCTGTGAATTTTTTATTCCTTTTTTTATTTTTATTCATTATTAATTTATTCTTATTTGACCCACTGTTTTCGCATCTGCAGTTTTCTAAGTGCTCCGTTTGTCTCAGAACGTCGAATCAAAGTGTCGATATTAAAATATTAAAACGTCACCGATGCTGAGGGAAATGGAGAAGCCACGCCCACTTTGTGGTTTTAAAGGCGGGGAATAAAACGGCCATTTTTTTTTTTTTGTTAACCAGCGAAGGGAAAAATGTCTCTCTACACACACACACACGTGATAAAAAGGAACAGGATGCTGTGTCACGTGATTCTGATTTAATTGAACTCCTAATTAAATGACGTATTTAATGTTCGTATGAATGTAAACACACTTAAAGCTGCAGTTCTGCCAAAGACGTAACGTCTGAAATGTTTCCCCTTTACCACAAAATCTACTCGATCAGCAAAAACATGAACAAAAGTTCAAGTAGAACATTAATTACGAGGGCTGCCATTTTTTTTTAAATGACTACAGTTACTCCGCCCTTTATGTCCCACCCCCTTAGGCCACGCCCCCAGAGTTTACTGTAGAAACTGTACCCAATAAACTGGAAGTGGTGATGATGATATTAAAGCTAAATCATCACCACGATCTTACACGATATTTATTTAAAAACAAAGTTACAGAGTCTGTTACAGATCTCCGTTCCTGTCTGTTCAGCGCTATAAAAAGACGTCGTATGTTTATTTTTAGTCGTTTACGAGCACAACAGTCGTCTTTCCGCCGTCTTCGAAAAATAAATACATCATAAAAGACTTTAACTTTAACAGTGTTTTTGTTTGAGCTGATCGACTACATTTCACTGCAAGGAAACACTGACTTCACTTGTAGCTCAACTGCGTCTTTAATGCTATTATTATACTTTATTATACTTTATTTTATTTTATTTTACTTTTTGCTTAACTTCCTGAAACTCGTGCTGAGCGCCGGGCGAGATGATGATATAACATCAGTATCGTGATCAATTCCATCACAGTACACTTCTCTGAGATATCACTTGTATCGCCTGTGTTTTTCTCACGATTATAAATTTTAGATTTTGTTGTTAACATTTTCTACTGAATGTTTAAAATTGTTTTAAAAAGATTCAGTACAAAATTTTAACATATTTAAAAAGTCAGATGTGAATATCCTGTAGAGTCATGACGTGATATTTTTGTAGGATGTAGTGTATGTCTTCCTCCCCCTCTCCCTCTCTCTCTCTCTCTCTCTCCCTCTCTCTCTCTCTCTCTTTTTCCCTCTGTCTCTCTTTCGTGCTGAGTCTGTTCCCTTTTTCCTCTTTCTCTGCGTCAGCACCGACTCCGCAGCTCATTTAGTATCAGAACTGCCGGCTTAGCCAAAGCGCGCTAGCTCATCCCCGACCTCGGAAACACTGTGTGTGTGTGTGTGTGTGTGTGTGTGTGTGTGTGTGTGTGTGTGTGTGTGTGCCGAGACAGTTCCTCTCACCAGATCGTGTTTCGGAGTCGTTACATTTCATTCTTCACTGTGTGCTAACGTCTAAGACGTTTTTTTTTTTTTTTTTTAAACCTGAACAGAACCAGGAGAATAAAATCAGCATTCGTTCTGGATTTTAACAAGATTTTCCCTCTTCCTGTCTCTCAGTCTCACTAACACACGGCCGGGCCGGCTTTCTGTCTCCTTCAGCACAGAGAGAGAGAGAGAGAGAGAGAGAGGAAGGATAGAAGAAAGAAACTAAGAAAGAAAGACAGAAAGAAAGAAAGGAGTATGGGGAGAAGGAAAGGGGAAAACAGATGATAAAAGAAAAGGGAAGGAAAGGAACTGAAAAATTGTAGACAAAGGAAAAATTAATAAAGAAAGTAAGAAAAAAGGAAGAAGGAAAGAAAAAGATAAAAGGAAGAAAAGGAAGTACAAAGAAAAAACAAATAGATAAACATACAAAGGAAATAAAAAGACACTTAGAAAGTAAAACGAAGAAGAAATAAACAGAAAAAAAGGAAAAGAAAGAAATAAAAAGAAAGAGGGGAAAACAGGAAGAAGGGAAGCAACAGAAAAAAACAATTAACCGAAAAGAAGGAAAATGAAAGCTGAAAGAAAGAAAAAGAAAGTAAGAAAGAAAGCAACAAAAGAAGATACAGAATGAAAGAAGTGCAAAAAGTAATTAAATTAAGAAATAAATAGAATATTAAAGAAGAAAGAAATTTAAAAAAAAAGAGAGCAAGAGATGAAAGAGAAAGAAAGAAAGGAAGGAAGGAAGACTCTGCCTTTCTTTGTGCCTCGTCCATCACCGGAGGTTAACAAGTCCTCTTGCTGCTGTCATCTCGCCGGACAGAGAGAAAGAGAGAGCGAGAGAGTGAGAGAGCGAGAGAGAGAGAGAGAGAGAGACAGCTGTCAGCAGTGAGAGAAAATGCGACTCTGGAGAAGACGCTGGCTTTCGATGCTCAATTTTTCCCCTCGCATGGGATAAACAGGCAATTACACCTCCTGTTATTCGGGGTGACGGGGAACTTAAGCGTGCGTTATTAACCCACGTCCCTGCGGAACCCAAAACACGGAGAGAGAAAGAGAGAGAGCGAGAGAGAGAGAGAGAGAGAGAGGAAGACGAAGAGAGAGAGAGAGCTTGCAGGGAGAAAACTGAAAGGGAAAAAAGAGAATGAGAGAGAGAAAGAGATAGAGAGAGAGAGAGAGAGGAAGATGGAGAGAGAGAGAGAGAATAAGAGAATGAGAGAGAGAGAGCGATAGAGAGAGAGAGAGAGAGAGAGAGAGGGGGTCGGATGTGTGTGTGACATGAGCATGTCAGCAGCGTTCACCGTCTCTAAACGTAACGAAGTGACAAGCGAGTTATTAGACAGATCAGCGCAGAGACGGCGCTCCTGCCTCCGGCGTGCTGCGCCTCCAATTTAATGACTCTCGCGAACCTCGCTGCCTCGCTGCCTCGCTGCCTCGCTGCCTCACTGCCTCGCTGCCTCGCTGTCTCACTGCCTCCTTCCTCCCGTCAGCATGAGAGGGAAAAAATACAAGTGGAAAGTGGCATGGCTACGAGCTTGTTTTTTTTTTACCTGCAGAGAAAAAGGGGTGCGTTCACTGTACTGTATCAAACACATCACACTCTCAGCGTAAATGACTTTTCACTCAGGTTCGTTTCGTACCTCGACACGTTGACGCCGCTGTTAAACAGCATCGCTCGACTTTTCAAAGACTGAACCCCAAAAAAAAGAATTAAGACTCGGGATTTTAAGACTAAACACGGACGCCACACCGATATCGAGGGAAAATTCCACCACTTCATGGATTTTCTTCTTCTTTTTTTTTTCACTTTTTGATTTCACTGAACGATAGCATTTTTACACTGACGTGGGCGGAGCTTAGATAACATGTGATCAGTTCCTTTTAAAAATTCGACGCAAACTTTTCTTTTGCACAATCAATCTGATGCTAGCTAGCATGTTGTGAGCTAGATACTTAATGTCAGCCAAGCTAACATTTTCCCAGAGCTGCATTTTGCTAAAATAATGACTAGCCGTTGTTTTTACATCTTCGACCCAGCGTAGTTTTTAGCCTAATTACTTTTCACATTATTACAGTTATCGTAGCATTAACTAGCTTGCTAGCAAACGTGGCTGGCTAGTTACCATCACATAGCCACTGGCAATGTTATGTTAGCTAAGCTAAGCTAGCTGTGAAAAGTAAAGAAAGGACTACGATGACTGTGATTAGATGATTAAATTTAACCTAAGCTCCACCCCTAGCTTGCTAGCACACTTGGCTGGCTAACATTATGCTAGCTAGAGTTTAGTTACTGTAGCTGAATATGAATTATCCAAGGCAAAGAAGTGAAGACAAAGCATAACAGTGATGTCACTGAGTCAAGTTTGTGATTGGCTGATTAAATCTAAGTTAAGCTCCGCCCCGTTTTACGGAAAAAAATTCACCGTCATTGTAAATTGCAACCGTGATTAAAAATCGTATCAGTTCGCTGCCAGTGTGAACGGATGTACGAATTCGAGCCGTTGTTAAATTTACATATTGCGATAATTACGTACATTTTATCGATATTTATCATGACATTGCGTCCGAAAAAAAAAGACCCTAACACGTCCTGACTGGAAACAAACCATCTGTAAATGGTGAAATGGAACGAATACTGAAGTTCACTATAACAATATTGTGCGTGTTGAAGTTTTGCGATATATCGTACGACCGGTTTTCAGCACATGCCTACTCGTGTATGATAACAGCACATGCAGTATTTAATCTGGGAGCTAATTCTCGGGTTAATACGTTACAGCCACATGAACGAATACTTTTTTCTGCAGAAAATCAGCTGATCAGAAATCCTGCAGCGGAAACGCCGTTTAAATACGTTTACGTTTTATTTGTCCTGCTCGAATGTGGGTCGTCAGAGATTATACAAATTTTTAATTGTTTTTTGTTTTTTTTAACTGAACACAAGTGCAAAACTGGTACATTTCTGTAAAGATACAATTTTTTTATTTTATTTTCCCTTCCGGCCATGACTAACTCGAACATTGCGAAGTGTTTTTTTCTTCGTAATAATATTACACATCCCGCTTGTTATAGATGCAAAGTGCAAAAAACCTAAACGTCTTACTAAATCTTTTTAAAAAAATGAAGAGAAAGAAGAAAAAAAATGAGAAAGGAGTCGTTTAGGAGCCTGAAAGCATGCCAGCTCCGTCGCCATATCTCACAAGTAGATAAAACGAGTCACAATATTTTTTTTTTTTGTTCTTGGGTAAATTTTTTTCCTTTTTATTTTTTTGTTTTGACGTTAATATAAATGAATCAAGCTAGTAAAATGCTACCTCTTGTCACCTACACTTTGAGCTGAAAGATTGAACTGTAACATAAAGGAAAAAAAGAGAAAAATAAACAGCAACGAAAAAAAAAATAAAAAAAAAGAAAGAAAAAAAAGAGCAAGCGACCATCAATACAATTGTTTTACACCAAAAAGCCTCTCAGGACGTTATTTACAAATTGAAACCGTTCATGCTTTAGGTATGTACGGGATTCTTTTTTTTTTCGTAAAGCTATCGTTACACAAATACAACAAGGAGACGTTTTTTCTCGTATTATTATTATTCATTTTTTTCAGTAATACCGTTTTCTGCAGGCAACAGTCACACATAAAGAGTCTGAGGAACTTCTATGGAGTTGGACACAAAAAGAAAAAAAAAAAAAAAAAAAAAAAAGATCAAAAGGGCGGCCATTTTGGAATCAAGCAAACCAAGAGAAGCGCCCTCGGAGAAACGTCCAATCCAAATTCTCCCAAAGAAGAAAAAAAAGTCAAAAAGGGAGCACTGACGTGACGCGTCCGAGGTTTATCGTCTGATCGTCACGTGAAAGGACCGACCTTTGACACATTTTGACACTGAAATGCAGGGACGGAGGGTGGAGTGTGTTGATAAATGGGCGTGTCTGTGAGGAACGGGAGGCGGGGCTAGTCGACCATGGAGATGAAGGGTGCGTTTTTGTGCAGGTTGGGGTTCTGGCTGTGTCGGTTCCGGCTGCGGACGGACGAGAACATCATGTTGCACCCGGGAACTTTGCACTTGTGCATCTCGCGCAGGTGAACAGTTTTGTAGTGCACACGCAGCGTCCCTTTGTTGCTGTACATTTTGTGACAGATCGTGCACAGGATGCCGCCGTTAGCGCCTGCTGACGGCGAGGAGGCGGGGTCGGAGGTCACCAGCCCCGCCCCTTCACCTAACCCCGGCCCCACTTCCTCTCCCTCGCTAACGTCCAGCTCGTCCAGGAGCACGCCTTCGTCGCTGGCCTCGTCCGAATCGCGTGACGACTGGACGCTGCCGCTGGAGTGGACGCTCGACGCCGTGCTCAGGTCCAGCGCCGCGTAATCGCCGTCGCCGCGGTAACCGTTGCCTATGGGGGACACGGGGTCCTCGTGTCGGTGTCCGGAGTAGATTTTGGCCGCTAACTCGGCACGCATGTCCCGGGGCAGCGGCATGAGCTGGGGGTCGAGGACGAAGTCGTCCAGTTCTTTGGTCAGAAGTTTGCGGTGGAGGTTGATGTTGGAGCTGTGCCTGCCGAGGAGAAAAAAAAAACAATTATAAATAAAAACGCCGATATTTATTCATACTCTCAACTTTATGCACAACTGTGATGATGTAGCAGCGCTAATAAATTACAAAGCAAGAAAAAATGTCAAAATAATTAAGAATTTTTTTAGCAGATTATAAACAGATTTAAAGAAAAGGGAGAGGGAATGGAGTTTAGTCGTGATTAAACTAATCAACTGGAAAAAAAACAAACAAACAAACAAAAAAAAACGCCGTCCTGAACGTAGCCACAATTAGTCGCGTTAACACCAATGCTAGTGCTAATACCGGTATCATTTATTAACCAAGACTCCATTATTGCTTTATTTGCTGTGTATCACTAACGTGTGTGTGCGCTAACCCTGACTGCTTTCAGCTAACACCAACACTAATGCTAACACTCGCTATCGCTAACATCATCCTTCCTTTAAGATTGTTTCTAGCAATGATTAATTAGCCACTAACCTTACACCCATTTCACAGGACATCAACGCTAACGCTAATCGTGTCCTAACCCAAGCCCAGCTGCACAGATCTCAGAGTATCACGTTTCCTACGCTGCGAGAGGAGGCTAAGGCGGGCTAAAGCGCTTACGCAGAGAGCTGAGTGCAGTGGCGCTAGCTCAGAGAGCGACTCGCTAACGTGTTTAGCCGCTGTCAGCGCGTCTGCTCAAATCCAATTGACTCCTGACTCGATTAAATACTCCAGCACATTGAATGGGAGTTTATCAATTGATTTGAGGAGCCGTAATGCGATAATCGAGGGGAACCGGATAGCGTATTAGCGCCGACTCGGACAGCATTAGCGCATCGACTCCAGCGCCTGGAGGTGGCCTAATCGAGACGCAGCGTTTCGTGTTAGCGCTCGCTTTAATAAAAATGGCCTTTTTCTCCCTCGCGCACCCCCGGTGGAGGATCACATGACACGGAGTGCCATCGAGTCAAATCGAGTCAGGAGCGATGTCAGATCACACGCTGCAGTGTCACAAATCCACTTAACGCCAAAAAACAGCACCGAGCACAACGACAATCGATGTGTCTCACTGAGAGAGAGAGAGAGAGAGAGAGAGAGAGACAGAGAGAGAGGGGACAACAAAGAAAAGTGAGACAAGAGAGAGAGAAAGAGGGAGTGAGACAGAGAGCAAGACAGTGAGACAGATACAGAGATATACAGAGAGATTAAGAAAAAAGAGAGAGACAGAAGGAAAAACAGACAGAGAATGAAACAAAGGAAAAGAAAGACGGAGACAGAGAGAGACAGAGAGAGAGAACAACAAAGAAAAAGTATGACAGGAGAAAGAGAAAGAGTGAGTGAGACAGACACAGAGATATATAGAGAGAGACAAAGAAAAAAAAGAGAGAGAAGTAGAGAGAGAGACAGAAGGAACAACAGACAGAGAATTAAAAAAAAGAAAAGAGAGACGGAGACAGACAGAGGGAGAGAGAGACAGACAGAGTGACAGAGAGAGAGACAGACAGAGTGACAGAGAAAGAGACAGACAGACAGAGAGAGTGAGAGAGACAGAGAGAGAGAGAGACAGAGAGAGAGACAGAGAGAGAGAGAGAGAGAGAGAGAGAGAGAGAGAGAGAGAGAGAGAGAGAGAGAGAGAGAGAGAGAGAAAGACAGACAGAGAGAGAAACAGAGAGAGAGACAGAAGGAACAACAGACAGAGAATAAAAAAAAAGAAAAGAGAAACGGAGACAGACAGAGGGAGAGAGAGACAGACAGAGACAGAGAGAGACAGAGAGAGAGAGAGAGAGAGAGAGAGAGAGAGGTTAAATTAAAATGGAGGATTATAAATAATTAGCATGTGTATTGCCGTGCAGTCCGTTTTAAAACTCTTGAACTGAAAGTAACTGAAAAAGGATAAAAACTCAATCTTTACAGGGTTTGAGGGTCGAAACTGATCGGGATTCCATGCATTAGGGATCTGAGATGGTGGCGCTGGTGAAGGCGTGACTGATAAATGGAAATTGCGCAGTGTGGAGGAAGAGCTTACCAGCAGTGCCGTGGTTGATGCGGTCAAAAAGGGTCCCTTTAATTATTTACTTCCCTATCCGACATTCTCCTGCAAGAAGCAGAAATACATTCAACACAGGGACCCTTTCTGGTGGTACAGAGCAAACGAGGGCCGCCGGCCACCAGAGCATCGTCAGCATTCAGCCCAGCCGTGTGTGTGTGTGTGTGTGTGTGTGTGTGTGTGTGTGTGTGTGTGTGTGGGAGCTTTAGCACTGTGGAACTGGATTATGTTACAAAAAAAAAAACAGGGGAGAAAAAAATCTACAGTTTTCCTTGAAAATGTTTTCATTTTTTAACTTTATTAATATTTTTTTTTACAATATTACTAAAACTATACAAATCATCCAAAGCACCAGATCGTGTAGTTTAAAAGTTTCTAATCATTATTCGTTTATTAATTTGCTTACTTTAGTTATTTTATTTTTATTTCAGATCTATTAAAACATTTTGTTTCTGACACAATGCTGTCGATGTTGCTCTAGTGGGCGGGGCCCTCATTAGCATATCTCTCACGTGCATATTAGCATAACCACACCCTCACACTGCTCATAAGCTCTCCTGCAGTGGCTAACTAGCATTCGATGACCACACACACACACACACACACACACACACACACACACAGATTATAGATTAACACAAAACATTCACGTTTTTATTTCATCACTAATAAAAAAAACAAAAAAACAAGTGTTTTTGTATGTGCGTGTGTGTGTGTGTGTGTGTGTGTGTGCGTGTGTGTTAGCATCTCCAAAGTTGCCTTTTCCTCCATTAGCGTTAGTCTTTCCACCTCATTTCCACTACAACTCTGTTCCAGGCCACGACCGTCTCCTGCTCTCCATCTCTCAAACTCATCCGCCTCATCCCTCGCTCCCTCACTCCCTCGCTCCCTCGTTCCCTCGCTAGCTCACTCTCAGCCTCTAATGTGGCAGCCAAACCAAATTGACAGGCTCATCTTGGCCCGAAAGATGGAGGCGGTGTCTCCGGAGAGGACATTTCCGAGCCGGGAGAGAAGAGGAGAAGAGGAGAGGAGGAATGGAGTGAGAGGAGGAGTGCGTCACTTAATGCGTCTCGTCCCGGGAAACGTTAATCATCTTTATCCAGCGACGGCCCTGCTGCCGGTCCCTCACTCACTGAACAACTCGGAATATAAAAAAAAAGAAACGTAGGAGGCGAGAGTCACATTAACCTGACGATGATGATGATGATGATGATGATGATGATGATGACGAAGATGGTGATGATGATGCGTTTAGCGTATTGCTTTTGTATTTTTTATTTGGAGCACATTAGTGGACGTGGTGTAGTGGGCCGTCTGACGAAGGCGTACATCATTAATCACCTTCATCTGGAATAAACACACGCTTCACACTTCACACTTCACACTCGGGATGAAGAGATGCTCGGATCAGTTTCCGAGGCGGTACGACGGATTTCCGAGCATCACGGGGATTACTGTAGCACGGATTAGACGGGAAATCACCTGCTCGGATCTGCAGAGGCTTTTTTAAAGCAACATTTCTGATCTTGAAAGAAAAAAGAAAGTATAGAAATGATGGAGGTTCATCGTAATTATGCTCGTGTTACTCCATGCGTGTACACTAGCGAGCTGGAATTATAGAGGTGTAATAAAGTTAGAAAATTAAAATTCTTTCCATGTTGAGAAGTACAACACGAGTGAAAAGTGTGTACCATTCTGCACTGGGTATTACACTTTTCTTACTTTTATTATAAATTTTTTTTTTTTTAAATAAATAAAAATGTGTGCTGCTAATATTTAATTATGATCCAATACCAGACCTGAGAATTTCAATCTTCACTGTTTGTGATAAAGAATGTTTTATTCTAATTAAAATAAATTCTGCACAGTTACATGGTGTGAAGGTTAAAACGTTGCTGATAAGTTAAACACTAGGATTATTATTGTTATTATTATTATTATTATTATTAAATATAAAAACACAGTTAACGCTGCAGCTCACTCGGGACGTAACGTCTCAGTGACGTCATCACGCACTTACGCCATAATGTAGCACCAGCGTTATAACGTTAATGATTTAACTAGCGCAGACGCTCGTGAAGCTACGCTTGTGTGTGTGTGTGTGTGTGTGTGTGTGTGTGTGTGTGTGTGTGTGTGTGTGCCGCAGCTGCTCTCTCCCTGTTCATCGCCAGAGGCTTTAAATGCAGGAGGAGGATCTCAGAAATATAATTAACCTTCACTCTCTCGCGCACGAGACTGCGGGACTGAACATTAGTGTGCACACATGCATGCACACACACACACACACACACACACATTCACACACACACACACACACATACAGCAGGGATCTGCAGGGTCACAGGACCGGTGACAGCGAGAACACACGAGAGCAAAAATAAATAAGTGGCACTGCCACATACACACACACACACACAGAAATACACACACACACACACACACACAGACACATACATACAGAAACACACTGAGTCACTGAGATACACACACACACACACACACACACATACACAGAAACACACCAAGTCACTAAGGTATATACACACACACACACACACACACAAATACAAATACAAAAACACACACACACACACAGAGAAAATTAAGGTCTGTGTGTTTTTGTTTTGGAGTAAAGTGTGATTAACGAGGATAATAAGGGCCGTGATTGCTGGCGCGCTGCGGAGCCTCAAACCCCGAACACTGTAAATATGCAATCATTTTACACACACACACACACACACACACACACACACACACACCGGAACCCTGGGGGAGTTAAAAAAAAACAAAACAATAAAACGTGTCACACCGAGAGCTCGCGCTCTCACCGCGGTGTTACATTACACAACATTACATTTCATTAGCTAGCCTACATGTTACACACACACACACACACACACACACACACCACTGAAACACAGCACAGTGGAGCTTAAATCACGTGACCAGCACTCATATACCATCATATATAGTGTGCTTTATAATATAATATAATATAATATAATATAATGTGTGTGTGTGTGTGTGAGACGCAGTGGTGTCCCTCTTCTGACGTCACACTCTCAGGTGTGAAATTTGAATCCTGTGCTAATAAAACACACACGGACAGATTGATTTCTCTCAGAAAACAAAATAAATAAATTAATAAATGTAATATAATAAATATATATATCCAAAATGTAAACATTTGCAGCATTTTTCTGTGATATTTGACGAGTAACACGTGACACGTGAGCAGATATGAGTTTCAGACGTGGCATCGTGTGCAGGTGTGTTAGACGGATTTATATTTATTCGTCTTATTTATTACAGAAGATAAGAATAATTTATGTATAAGATGAACGTATAGCTGATATTGTTGTTGTTTTAGATTAATATTTAAATCCAGTGCTAATAAAATGCACGTGTTAGTGTGTACAGGTGTGTGTCAGGTGGAGAAATGTAAATAAATACATGTACAGGTGATTATTAGCACTGCTTTCAGTGGATCTGTGGATGATGTGTGTGGATTTATTCGTCTTATAAAACAGAAAATAAATATAATAAAATATAAATGTACAGATCATATTTTTGCTTTGTTTTAGGTTAGTGTTTGAATTCTGTGCTACAGTAATAAAACACACACATCACTGTGTACAAGGTCCAAGTGTGTTGCATGGATTTATTCATCTTAAAAAATAGAAAATAAATAGAATTTATATATAAGATGAATGTATAGATTATTATTTGGGTTGTTTTAGGGTTTTATTAGATGATTATACGATATAATAATTAATATAATACACGACACGCATCGATATGAATTTAGAGCATGTTATCGAGTAAAGGTTTGCTGTACGGATTTAGTCGTCTTAGTAAATAATAAAATATATATAATTTATTTATAAGATAAACGTATAGATAATATTTGGATTGTTTTTGTTTAGAATTTGAATCCTGTGCTAATAAAACACACACACACACACACACACACACTGATATGAATTTAGCGTGTGTTACTGTGTACAGGTGTGTGGGATGGATTTATTCGTCTTTGAAAATACAGAAAATGAACATTTTCTTTGTACAATTTATTAATAAGATGAACGTATAGATAATATTCGGATTGTTTTTGGTTGGAATTTGAATCTTGTGCTAATAAACGCAGGGATTATTGTGCACAGGGGTGTTAGAGAGATTTATTCCTCTTTAAAAAAGCAAGCAATCAATCAATATAATAATAAAATGCAGATTTCTGTGCGTTGTTTTAAGTCAGTTTTTGGATGTGTGACGTTTTATAAAGCAAACTGAATTTATTTATATTTATTAACATATAGGTAATAATTGCATAGTTTTAGGTTGAATAATATGCAGCAATTATGCGGCTTTAAAAAAAAGAAAACTGGACGTGTATTTAACTATAAAATGGGTTAAATGTTATATGTGAGGTGTACAGTATAGATTTGGAGGGTATATATAATATTTATAGTTATTACATGGCATTATAAATGCTATAATATATTACATTAGAGTAAGTTATAAGTTATATGTAATAGTTATGAGTTATATGTGAAAGGCACCTTTTGAGAATTGTACGGCAGCCTGAAGTGTTTAGTGCGTGTGTGTGTGTGTGTGTGTGTGTGTGTTGGCCACGTAAACCGTCAGATTCCTCTGGATACCTCTCTGCTGCTTTAATACCTCTCAGTCCTCAGGAACAGCAGCTTTATAATGCCTCCCAGATGCCACGGAGAATCCACCGGCCAAAAAATATGGAAACAATAGTGTGTGCTTTTAGGGCAGCATGGTCACATCCAGGGAAAAACACACACACACACACACACACACACACATAATGCTAGTGTCCTTTCCTGCCCTGTTTTCTCCTGACCATATGTTTAAACGTTTAGGGGGAATTTACAGGCCGGCGCTGCAGGAGCCGAACTGTCACACGCACCTCCACTCCGACTGGCCAAGAGGTGAAAGGGAGAGAAGAAGGAGAGAAGAATAAGGGAAGAAGAGAAGAAGTGACCAGCTGAATATGTGTTCAAAGCATGACGTTATATACAGTAGGTTATAAAGCGATGCGGCGTGATGTACAGCGCACACGTGTGCTCTCGGTCGGGGATTTTGCGGTTGTTGAATAAGTTAATGAGTTCTCGTGTACGTTCTCGTGATCACAGTAGCTCCCCTTTTCCGCCTCCTCGGGCTGCTGGCAGGAAAATCCCCTCTGTGTTTACGCTAATGCGTTTGTGCGCTGCGTAAGTGTTTCCAGCAGCAAAGAAAATCGCAAAATACGACGTTTTATTGATAGAGTTTAAAGGCAGATGGAGATCATCCAAAGAATCAGTGAAATCGGAAGCCTGGAAAATATTTGAAGTTTGTATTACTATTATTATTATTATTATTATTATTGTTATTATTATTATTATGTGATTACTTTTTTTGTAATTCTTTATTAGTACAGAATTTGCTAAATATTCACTGCTAATAATCCCATTAAACAAGCTAAGCTACAGTATAAAATAGCATTACACTAAAAAAAACAAAACAAAAAGAGTCAACAAAAATAATGAAGCTCAAAAATAAATAAAAATGTTCAGCTGACAGTTCAGGGCGATGAGATTAAAAGCAACATGAATTTCAAGATAATTATGCGTTAGTTAAAAGATGAGCTTGTTATAATGAGCGTCTTTGCTAACAGGCTAATTTGCGCTAGTGAATACGTCTAATAGCTAAACGTTAGAAGCTCATCTGAAGAGCTCCGGCTTTGCTAATTTTTTTTTTCCCTGCAGGAAAATTAGCCGACGCTGATAGCAATGTGTAAAAGTGTCAGTTATCCTTCACACATTTGTATGCAGATGATCTACTCCTTACTGAGATTCAGTGCATCTGTCATTGTGTGTGTGTGTGTGTAGAGGTGTGTGTGTGTGTGTGCCCTATTTGAGCGCCTCTTCATTTTTGCGAACGAGACGTCAGGTCTGCTCTGCCTCGGGGCGCCGGGTCCCTTCGGCCTTGTCGAAAGCAGCACGTTTCAGAAGCCTGTCACACACACACACACACACACACACACACACATGTGCAGCACAATAAGCTCTCGTTCATCCCTCCGTCTGCGTCTGGTCTGCTCCGGAGTCGTCGGCGCTGTTTACAGTGTACTAATGAGCGAACAGCACAGGGAACAGATGCCACCGCACTCGGGAACTTAATAAAAGATTGCGTCGGAGAGATGGATGGAGCGAGGGAGAGCGGGAGATAGAGAGGGAGGGAGGCGAATAGAACAACTGAGCACCTCGGAGAGTCTCTTGTTTGCAAATTACAGTAAAGCGGGGGAGGACACGCTCAACACACACTCGCGCACACTCGCACACAAACAACCTCTCGATCTTTATTATCTAAATAAAACCGTCACTTGTCACCCGAGAAGCCGAGAAAAACAGGCACGTCTTCGTCTCTCTCCGTACGAGTGAGTTTCTTTTCTTCTCTCAGAGTTTTTCTAGGCTACTTAACAGCGTCGGTTTAACACACACACACACACACACACACACGGCTCTTTTAGCCGAAAAAAAGACAGCATTTATTTTTCACCAAGCGGGGGAGGGGCAGCGACGTTTAAACCATTTTTCCTAAAGTGCTTCAGGAAGAAGTGAAAGTCTCGACTGTTCATGGTGGTTCTCTTTTCTTTATTATTATTTTTTTTAATTCGGACGTGTCTAATTAACCTCATTAACCTAATTAACCTAATTAACATGTCTATTTTCTTAGCGAACTTGTGCACTTTGAAGCACAAGTGTGAATTTTTAAATGTCAGGAAAAAAAACATACATTAAAAACATACACTCAAAAGGGACACGACATTCTGTAGGTCTTCTACATCGAGGTATGAAAGATCTACCGTTGATGGTACCACACTGAAAGGTACCGTTTAGTACCCTTTGTTTTTTAGACTACATCCTTTTGGTCCTCTGTTTAAAGCACTGAAAGATGTACACTTAACAGTACCACACTAAAAGGTACCATTAGTACCCTTTATTCTTATATACTTAGGCCCTCTATTTAAAGATATAAAAGATATATCCTTTACAGTACCACAATAAGAAAGGTACATTTTTTTGGACTACATTTTACATATTATATAAATATATAAACAATCTACGCTTGACGGTATCACCTTAAAAGTTACACTTTTTCATATTCATATTTATTTCATAGTGATTTATTTTTAATTTAAGACAGACTTTATTAGGAAATACCCTGCTAGATTCCTTGTGCCTGACCTTGGACATCAACACCTCTACCTGCCCGTTAGCACAGGTATATTCTGAGGTCTGCGTGGCAAAGAACGTGTTGCCGACTTGCACGAAACGTGTTAATGAATGCGGCGGTTTGACAGGTCGCAGCCTCTGCTAATAAATGCGAGCTTACCTGCGTGACAGGTGAGCAGTCTCAAGTAACCCGACCTCTCGGTGCATTAAATAAGCGTGAACTGACACCACAGTAATTCGGCACGTTAGCATGACAGGCAACGTATAGCACATGGAGTAGCAGTTACCACGTCGTTAGCGGGATAATAATTATTCTCCCACCCCCTGCGAGTCGGAGATCAAGATAAAATTGGGACTTCATGTGGAGCAATTAACTTTTATCTAATGAGAAAATAGGTCATGATGGGACTAACTTACCTGTAAGCTATGTGAGATAAGTGAGAGCACCTACAGATTTAATTACGTAAATAATAAGCAAGTCATTAGCAGGAGGAATAGGACAGCATCTAACAAATTTGTTTGAGCCTTGAGAATTGTTAAATATGCAGTCTGAGGTACGAGTGAAATGAAACATCTCACCTGTCTCGGCTTCGTCGGGAAGGGAAAGCAGCATTGCATCCGGCCACCGTGCAGACGTGCATCTCTTTTAGGTGCACATTTTTGTAGTGCAGTTTGACACTGTAGGAGCTCTTGAAGCTCTTCTTGCAGACGTAGCAGATTTTAGGGTCGGGGCTGGAGCAGAGATCGCCTTCTGGAGACTGGGAGTGAAATTTCGGTGAACTTGATCCATAACCCATGGAGGAGATGAAGCTCTCGTGCAAGGCAGCCATACTCGCAGCGGCTGCAGCTGCGGCAGCCATTCCACCGTTGTACAGGTTGTATTGCCCCATGCAGAACATGTCGTAGGTAGGATCGTTGAGTTCTTCTTTGATTTTGATGACCGGTTGATGTGGGGACGACGAGGAGCGTCTCTTTTCTTCCATCTCTTTATGGATGTGTCCGTCTTCCTCTCCATCATCCTTTTCTTTGTCCATGTTTCTTCTGGAGGTGTGGCGATGCTCTTCGGCGTCCATCGGCTCATCACGGTAGAACATCTTGGACTCAGAAGTCTCGGACTCATTCTCAAAGTCACGCTCGTGGTCCTGGTCCTCGGAGGTGAAGCTGTCCATGCAGCGCAGCTCACTGGTGCCTTCCGTCATCTCATCCTGGGAGGGCGACTGATGCCCGCTGCTGCTGTTGTTGTTATTGTTGCAGTTTCCATTGATATTATTGTGGAGGTGAGATGCAGGGTGACGATGATGGCAACTGTCA
Source organism: Pangasianodon gigas (assembly GCA_022758105.1). Lineage (NCBI taxonomy): Eukaryota > Metazoa > Chordata > Actinopteri > Siluriformes > Pangasiidae > Pangasianodon > Pangasianodon gigas. The sequence continues at coordinate 1,287,180 of CM040456.1, read as the reverse complement.
TCATCATCATCGTCGTCTTTGTCATCGTAATCCTCCGGTACCTCTCGATCTTTCTCAATCTTTACAGGCATGCTGGACTTGCGAGGCTTCTTCTTGGGCGTAGGGTCGATGGTGATGGGATCCGGGACACCTGAGGTGGTGGAAAGGTGGTGAGACAAAGTTCCTGTCTCAGACATGTGGATGTTGTTGGAGCTGGCAGCTAAGATCTGCTGCTGTTGGTCCATGATGGAGGTGCTGTTGGTGGTAGTGGGTAAAATTGGACTGGTGGGAAGGGACACTGGAGGACTCACAATGTCAGCAGGAGAAAGCAAGTTGCGGTAGAAAGGTGGGATGGGTTGTACTGGCTGCACAGACTTCAGGGACGGGAAGACCAGAGGACTTTGAAGGGGGGATTGCATCATTGGATCGAGAGGAGGAGTTGCAAAGCCTAGCGGAGGCCGTCCAGGACTTGTTAGAGTGAATCCACTCTTGGTACTAGAGATGACTGGGGTGGCCGTTCCGGAAGTGGAGCGAATGAGGTCCTTATCTCGGTTGTTTCTCAGCATAGGCATGTGGAGGCGAGGGTTGGGATTGGCGCTGTGGCGATTGCGGCTACGCAGGGAGCTGAAGACCATGTTGCATCCCTCGATTGTACAACGATGCTTGATCTTCAGATGTACAGCATTATAGTGGATCTTTAGAGTGCCTTTGTCGTAGAAGGTCTTGCCACAGGCATTGCAGCAGACGCGACCCTTGCGTGACGGAGTACCCATGCGCCGCATGCGGTGCATCTTGGAAGAGAACGAAGAGTGAAGGTTCTTTGACTGCTCATTTTTCACAAAGTGGTGGTCATTTATGGCATTGGACTGGGACTGCTGCTGTTGTTGGATCTGCTGCTGCTGCTGTTGCTGCTGCTGTGTTTGCTGTTGTTGGACTTGCTGTGCAGATGGGGTTGTTGTGATAGGTGATGATCCATTAGGTTCCATCTTGGGCTCAATGGAATTGGGAATGGCCCCTATGGCGCCTCGGTTTGGACTCTGGCTGTTTCGAAAAGGCGATAGAGACACTTCAGATTCACTGCTCTCTACTGGTTCACTCTGATTGGAAAGGTTTGGCTCTCGGAGCCTCAGAGCTGCTTGGTCCAAGTTTAGCCCATTAGGCGGCAGCCCCAACATGGGAGCTGAGACAGGATTGATGTACTGGAAGGGCAGCAGGAAAGCCAAACTGTTGGGGATGTTCTCAAAATGATGGATACTAGAAGGGCTGCTGTTCTCCAAGTGTGTAAGGAGGCCAGGACTGCGAGTGCGGTTGTTGCTTTCGATAAAAGTCCGGATGCCAGAGTCGGCCTTTGACGAGGGCACCGTGACCGCTTGGCCTTCCTTCTCCTGGATCGCCATGAGCTCCACGATGGATTTGGTCTCTCCGAAGCGTAGAAACTGCTGCAGGGTAATGATCTCCTCTTCACGGGACATGATGGTCCAGCGGTCCAGCACCTTGCCTGCAGCATCCTAGAGGCCATATCAAAGGAAAGAGAGAAGGAAAAAAGACAAACACACAAAAAAATTATTGATTCTGCATAATAACGGCAGTCTGAGGAGGAGGAAAAGGGTGAATATTTGTTAGTGAGAAGAAATTCCCCTGGAGCAACTGCAAAGACCGATAATGGGGGGTTTACTCTGAATCTCCGCTGTAAGAGTTCGTCTCCTCCACATTTAATCAACCAGGCAAATGCAGACGTTAACCTGTTAAAATGTAAATGCTTTCACCAAAACAATGCTAAAATTTGATGAACTTGTGAGATTATGTTTTAGAAGTCATATTTTAGATAATGTTCAGACGTTTTTAAACCTGAGAAATGAAACAAAAATGTTAAAAATGGGAAACTAAAAAAATTTATTTTGTCTCTGTTTTGTTGTAAAGTTCAAAGACACTCTCCGGGGGTTAAGAGCACGTTGAGACGCAGCTCCATAAACTCTCTAAATGAATTTAATGTGACATTGACATATTGGCTTTTTAGACCGTTTTACAAAATGTTTAATTTTTGACATTCGGTGACAGTCAGAAAAAAAAAAAACGCTAAATGACCACATCCTTGTGTCATTGTTTAATCATTTTATTTTTATTCCACTTCACTAGCTGCATTATTTTGCATAAAATATTTTCACTTGTTTTCTTTTCTTTCATTTTAAGTTTCTTATTTTGGGTAAGAAGGAGAGTGGGTGAAAACCGAAACACACACACACACACACTCTGTCAGGTGACAGTTAAAAAAAAAAAACTCTTAACGACACCACCGCTGCATGAAATATTTTCACTTCATTTTCACTTATTTCCTGTTTTATAATTTAAAATATGTCTCCTATTTTGGGAAAGGTGGGGGGGATTTGGTTAAAAAAAATTAAATAAAAAAAATCTTGTCTCAGAGTAAGTGATGTTGAACATAAAAATAAGGAATCTCATGTTTATTTAAGCATGTCTTTGAAGAAGCCTTGGAGGTGACAGCGATCTTGCATTACATTCATTAGCGAGGTTTGAGGATGAGTATTTACCGAGCTTTATGTTAATGGAGTTTAAAGGACGCACGTCTTGCGTCAGATTAAATATTAATGAAGGGAATACTTTGGTGTCAAATGGAAAAAAAAATTATAGCGATAGCGTTTTGCCTTCTGGGGGGGGAGGGGGGGGTCGGGGCAATGAGGCGAGCAGTGATGTACTGTAAAAAAAAAAAAATGTGGACGGATCCCAAACGGGCCTCGGATTTTCTTTCGCGGCGCTAGAAGCGTGGGAAAGAAGTTTCCATGTTGAGAAAGCGTTATTGCTCCGGGAGGAGGAATAAGCACCACTTCCAGGGAGCTTTCTCTCTCTCTCTCTCGTTCTCTGTCTTTTTTTTTTCCTCTCTCTCTCTCTCTCTGTCCTTGGCCGGCGTTTTAGGAGGTGGTGTTATTAACCGCTGAAAAATAAAACGGTTCGAGTTTTGCACACTTGGCCACTGTCAGACGCTGAGACATGGCAAGGGACTCTGGGAAAAGAATCTTGGCAGCGTCGAATCTCTAGATTTGCGGTCAGGAGTGGAACTGCGATGGGATGCGCAAAAAAAAATACAACCATTTATATATTTATTTATTTATTTATTTATTTATGTATTTATTAAATTTTTTGCCCTTTTTGGTGCCCTTAATGCTGCAACATCGCATTTAAAATCCTTATTGGCTCTCTGGAGGATGCAGATGGCAAACGGTGCATTTTTATTTACTAAAGGTCTGAGTTTATATGTAATTTTTTTTTGTCCGAATTTGTTTTCGTTCACTATTAGAATCGTCATGCTGTATATTTTCAAGAAAAAAAAAAAAAAAAGGACACCGGAGTGATGAAATAAAACCTGGGTTTCTGGTACTCAGACTTCTGGCCCCTACTGGAAGTGTTTTAAACTCCTGGTGTATTGAAACGGCCATAAAAGCTACGATGCAATAAGTGTGCTACTGCGATCCCGCTGTGCTGCTACGAGTGGGCGTGCAAGAGGCATAAAGACAAGGAGAGAGAGAGAGAGAGAGAGAGAGAGAGAGAGGGAATGAGGGTTCTCATAAATGATCCAGTTTACGCCGCTAAGGGCCTCCGAGACTCCCAAAGTCCCAGAGAAAAGGTGACATGAAGGGAGCGACGCTCACTCTGACGACAATTAGACACGACGCGAGAGGCGTCTGGTCGTTCCCGCTCAGATCTATAAATGATAAATAGCAACCGAGGAGTTTAAGAGCCGGATAAAAAAAAAAAAAAAAACCAACAGAACCAAAAAAAATGGGGTCTTTAAGGTGAGCTGGGAATAAATGTTTAAAGAGAGATGGAGAAGTCAGAGGGAAAAAAGAGAGGAGAGGGAATATGGAGAAAAAAAAGAAGACGGATTCTTGGGAGACGGCACGTCGACGGTCGACGGTCGCAGGGGTGTTTGTGTGTTAAATATACATTAAAAAACTTTTTACGCTTTCATTCCATGTGCGAGTGTGAGTTTAGCCCCGAGGTAAGACTTTAAATTTCAGCCTCCGCACTATTATGTTATACCACACTGCCCCGCTCGCTGCTCTTAAATTTCCATTTCATTTAATTGAAAGGAAGGAATAGAAAAAAAAATTCTGTGGGAAAAAAATTGAAAAGTGAATTTTTAAATAAGAATATTTTCAGAAGCTTGGAAATAAGCACAGTGGAAATTAATTTCTAATGATTTATCTGTTACAGTCCCTGTGTTCTGTCATGGGGCTCCCACACACACACACACACACACACACACACACGCACGCACACACACACAGAGCAAGGACGTCCCCAAAAAAGGACATGTGGCAATAAAGAACGACAAAATCGGCACTAGCGCTAATTCTCTGTATTTGCGTTACCGTGTAAATAGGCTTTGAGGAGCCATTATAGTGTGTGTGTGTGTGTGTGTGAGTGTGTGTGTGTGTGTCCACAGCTGGAGAGCAGCTCTAAGCAGGCTGATCCTAATCAGAGATCACACACTCGTTCATCACTCCGACTCTGCTGCTATCAGCACTCGGCCTGCTATTACGCGTCGAGTGAAAAGATTAAACACACACACACACACACACACACACACACACACACACACACACGGTCCTGGGTTAAAACTGCAGAAATGTGTGTGTTCAGTTCTGCCTTTTTTTCCCCCCTTTAAGTAAAAAGGTCAGAAACTAGCAGTTAAAATGCCACACATGCTACCAGAAGCTAGTTTTCTGATGCTAACTGCTACTTTTTTATTCTTAGCCTCGTGTTCAGAAAACATTCATTTATTGAAAAAGTATTTAATAAAAAAAAAAAAACAAACTTGTGCTGATGTTATACTGCAGTGTTATGTTCAGTTTGGGGTTTTAAAGAAAAGTAAACAAAGCTAAATATCTACTCTAATTCTGTAATTAACATGTTTCCAATACATATAGAGTGAAAGAGTGCAATGCTAACTGCTGGCTTTCCTTCATTACTAGCTCATTATTAGCCACGTTAGCATGTTTAGAACATCCTTTCCACCTTGTTTATTTTCATTTAAACGAGTACAAACTGTGCTGACTTTTCAAACATAATATTTAATCATATTTATGCTAAAAAAAAAAAGATGAAGTGCAGAATAACAACATAGAATAACAAGGCAGAAATGAGCAGTTTGATGCTAACTGCTGCTATTCTTTCATTACTAGCCACATTATTAGCATGTTTGGTTAATGTAAAATAAAATAATATTGTAGTAAAATAATGTTTGAGTTACACAGATTATGTCTATTATGTCATTTTGAAGCTGAAAGTCATAACATTGTGAAATAAAGACCTTTAAAAATCAGTTTATGCTAACGGCTGCTAGTGGAGTGATGCTAACAGCTAACACCTAGCTCAGTATTAGCCTTGTTAGCATGTTAGCATCCATTCCATTCCACCTTGTGGATTTGTATTTAAACAGGTAAAAACTGCAGCATAATAATAATCATTAAATAAATCAGAAGTCAATGTTAAATAATCATATTTATAGTTTAAAAAAATAATAATAAATGAAAAGTCTAAAATTAAACCGCTGACCAACTAGTGGTTTTATTGCTAACTTTCATTATTAGCTTATTCGGCTATATAAAAGTTTTAAAAACATTAAATCACAGTAAAATAGTATTTACATGACATGAATTATATTCAGGTTATTTTTTAAACAATGTGAAATAAACAGGATTTTAAAAAAATAAATAATAAATATATGTTAGTTTATGCTAACAGACGCTAGTGACGTGATGCTAACGGCTAGCTTTCCATTGTTATTATTAGCATGTTTTTGGAAAATGATCCTTTTCACCTTGTTAATTTAATGTAACATGTAATAACTGTGCTCTGTAATAACTCTAATGTTTAGTGAGGTACAATAAATATATATATTTATATATATTTTTTAATTTTTAAGTGATTTTATGTATCAAAGAAAGACGTTCAGGTTCAGTGAAAAAAGTTAAAGGAGAGGTGGAGCTTGTGGAGGTCTGTTTCCAGGATTGAGGATTGATGAATATGAATGAATAATTAGTTACAGTTGTAGTGCTGTAAACATGCAACAGGACGAGTCACGATAGAGTTAAACACTCGGAACTGTTTCTCGGAAACCCGGCGTCCACACACAGGAAAGGAATGTCGTTATTTTAATACTGACTTATTTACATTGCATTTAGAGCCGGTGACCGTGGCGTACTTTTTAAACAAACCCGACGCGGCCAAGCATCACTTAGGAGCTTATCGCGTATTCCTTTCAGAGCCGAGCGAACGAGGAGACGGGTTTTTGGCCGCAACGTTTTGGTCTGAGGCTCTGAGGGCGGCCAGCTGTCACGACACAGGTCACACACACTCACACACACACTCTCACACACACACACACACACACACTCGTATCCGCTTTTCCAGATCTCTGAGACTCGCAGAAACTCGAGCTCGCGTGAGCAAACGCACCACGCAATCAAGGCCGACTGGAGTTTCTCGCTCGCTGGAGAAACATCATGTGCTTTTGGTTACGTTTTAGGAACTTCTCAATATCGCGACTTCCCTCCATTTCAAATGTTTCATCTGGAACAGAACCAAACACCAAACTCGACACGAAGCGTATATTAGATTTCTACATCGCCACATGAGCGCCAAAACTTTTATCATCGTTTACAGTGTTTTCATGCTTTTCACTCCGAGAAGAATGCTCCTTCAAAACCGTCCAAAAAAAAAAAAAAATCTAAACATTTCTTTGTGCTGCATTTGGAACGAATTTTGATGGATTTTATCTCAGGTACACGAACGCTGCTCCGAGAACGAGGCTTCTGTCCAAACGGAAAACAGGAGCGGTTAGGTGACGTGTCCTTTGAAATGTCCTCAAGTTAACAATAACAAAATACCACGAGATAACATAAGATTAGAAAGATAAGATGAAATGTAATGAGGTGAGAAGATAAGATCATGTAAAACGAGATCAAAGGAAATGAGAAGATATTACATAAGAAAAGATCAACTTAGATAAGATAAAATGGAAGGATGAGGTGAAAAGATAATATAAAGATAATAAAATGAGACAAGATGAGATAAGATTATATAAAACAAAATGAGATAAAATGATAAAATGGGAGGGCGATGTGAGAAGATAATATAACAGTAAGATGAGATAAGATCATCTAATAAAATGAGATGAGATAACAGGATAATATGAAATGAGATAATATGATAAGATGATGTGAGATAAGATAATATAAAATGAGATAAGATGATAAAGCAGATAAGATGAGATTAGATTAGATAAATTGAGATGATATAAAATTGGATAAGATTAGATATGATTTAAGGAAGAGATGGTGTGAGAAGATAAAATGAGATGAGATGATGAGGGAAGATAAAATGAGATGAGACGTGAGGTAATTAAATGAGATGAGCTGAAGTGAGAAGATAAAATGATATGAGATGATGAGAGAGGATAAAATGAGATGAGATGAAGTGAGATGACAAAATGACATGAGCTGAAGTGAGAAGATAAAATGAGATGAGCTGAAGTGAGAAGATAAAATGACATGAGATGATGCGAGAGGATAAAATGAGATGAGATGAAGTGAGATGACAAAATGAGATGAGATGAAGTGAGAAGATAAAATGACATGAGCTGAAGTGAGAAGATAAAATGACATGAGCTGAAGTGAGAAGATAAAATGAGATGAGCTGAAGTGAGAAGATAAAATGACATGAGATGATGTGAGAAGATAAAATGACATGAGATGATGCGAGAGGATAAAATGAGATGAGATGATTTGAGGAGCTAAAATGAGATAATATAAGATACTCTCTCTTAACCACTCAGCTGTATCCTGTCTCAGTTGCATCCTAATCCAGTTTGGATAAAAGATTAAAACGAATAAAATTAAATGTAAAGATAAAAGTCTTTGTGTAATTATTTTCTGGAGGTGATGAACGAATGGAAGAAAAACTTCCAGAACTGAATTTACTAAAAGAAATAAAAAATAAAAAGTGTACGTTTGCTGTCCAGACTTTATTTTCCCCACTTTTTATTCATAACGCATGCTGAAGACATTGCTGTGACTCTGTAACCTGCCGTGAGAAGCTCTTTGTTTAGAGGAACTCGTCTCCCAATTAGCTTAATGTGCCTTTTTTTTATATGAAACACCCCCCCCCCCCCCCCCCCCCCCCCCCCCCCCCCCCCCCCCCCCCCCCCCCCCCCCCCCCCCCCCCCCCCCCCCCCCCCCCCCCCCCCCCCCCCCCCCCCCCCCCCCCCCCCCCCCCCCCCCCCCCCCCCCACCCCCCCTTGCCCCTGCCCCCCTCCCCTCACTGCCGCCTCTCAGTTTCCCTTAGAAACCTCATTACTGCCCCCCACGCATCCCCTGGCGCTAAGACGGATTAGCTTGTCACCGCAGTCCCGTACAGGACGCCTCTGAATCGCTGTCTGTGAGGTTAATGACAATTATCGAATAATTACACTGCTGTAAGTCGTAAGCGTCCATGCTATCTATTGGAGTGTGTGTGTGCCACTGTGTCACCCCGGAATGGAGCCGGTGACGGGGGGTATTTATCTCTCGACGGCCCCCGTAATGGCACCGTGGGCTTGTAAACGATCAGCGAGGGGAGCTGTAGCGGAGGAGAGCGATGATCCAGCTTTGTGTCAGCAAGAACAAAGACAACAATTATGCAATTAGCACGACGGCGTATTAGCATCGCCGGGGTTAGAGTTTTATGATCAGAGTCATTAAGGGGAAAATATACATCGTAGCGAATGTGTGTTGTTATTTACACAGTCATGTGTGTTTGTTAGGTTGTTGTGCAGCACGTTGTGCGAGCCTTGAGTCACTAACAGAATCCAGGGACGATTTGCGTCTTTCAAATCAGCAAAATAACATCCGTTTTTACATTTGTAGCTTTAATGAATATGCGCATGTGGGGCGTAGTCAATGCAAATCGAGCAGGTCACTTCAAAGCCCGTCTGTCAGTCAAAGACAAAATAAAACAACGAAAAAAAAAACGTAATGAAGTTATACCTTAGTAAAACAATGAGAACGTTTCTTAAAATTATGATTAATTGCTGAACTCTGGATTGTGATTGGTCAGAAGGTGTTGATTAATTTTCTATAACAGCAGCTCTGACATCACAGGTTTATTTATAATCAATGCACTCGTTCGAATACGTTACGAATACGTTTCTATAGTAACGGCTCATTAATTAATGAATGTGTGTAATTGTTGATGTGGTGAAGTTTTCTGTAAGGAGATTTATGGAAGGAGTCTCCAGTGTCAGCGATTTGTAATGATCAGAGGTAAAGCTGTAACGTTAAGTCTTCCGACATCTTCAGGACAGAGGAGTTTACGCTTTTTGCGGTTTCTCAGTAACATGATTTTTTTGTCTTACTAACTTCAAGAGAGAGAAAAAAGCTGTTTATAGCTGCTATAACGCAAGTGATAACAGGAACAAACTTTAAATATAATCATAAATGGATAAAAAGTTGTGCTTTAATAAATACAGTACTGTAATCCTTGTCCATGTGTTGTGGTGAAAGAGGAATAAAACACTCGGGGTGGAACAGTAACTCTGCTTCATCTCTCAGTATTTCGCTGTAACTAGCTCGACACAGAGTGTTTTATTGTGTAAACAGTGTTTTGACGAGTGTCTTGTTAGCTTAAATTTTTGTCATGTTCGAGTTCCAGCGTAACGATAATATGAGTTTGAGCGAAATCGTGACGATTCATGATCAAGAAAAATGAGCATATGTAAAAAATGTCATTACATATCGCGTCATTCATAGAGAGGTTTTTCTGCGTTGCGCTGTTTTCTGGAACGTGAGTAAGTGTGTGTATTGTTGTGTTGTGTTGTGTTGTGTTGTGTAGCCGTTTCAGCGTGTCCACTCCAGGCCTGGGAAGCGCTCTGATCAGTGAGCACTTCGCTCCCGGCGGACCCTCAGCACGGCTCCCGTATTGATCCGCGGATCTTTTCTCGCATCCTAGACCCCAACAAAGACCCCAGTATCACTGTATTCACTACTTCAAGGCGGGTTAAGCAGGAGTCCCCCTGTGATCTGAGCCAGGGCTTGAACCCTCCACTTCCTCAGTAGTCTCCCTTCTCTTTTTTTTATGTTTTCCACCTCTGAATAATTTAGGAGGGACGCGGCGAGCCTTTTCCAAAGCCCGGCGCCTCGAGCGATGACTTCTGAAAGAGTCTCACCAGAGACTGGATCTGAGGGTCCGGCGAGAGACCAGACGTCCATCCAAAGAAAAAGACATGACCTTTATACACAACACAGCACGGTGACCGCGCATGGCATTAACCCCTCCTCTAGTGCGCACTACTTAGTCCCCTTGCTCCAAAGCTGTCTTCCTAATTATATATAAAAATCCCTGAGCTTTATTCTGAGTGATGATCGATGTAGATGTAGAAACAAAGCAAAGAAATGTTTCCTTATGAGAGATGAAGATATGCCGATGACATCATACATCTGCACGAGGTCACACAGCCATACTGGCACTTTGAGTCCGCTCGGCTAAAAATATTTTCCCAAACAATGTAAGCCTTTATGCAAATGTGTGTGATGAAGCACTGTGATTAGCCAATCAGATTAGGAAGAAGACTACTGGTGAAAAAAATGTCAAATTTATCATTGTCTTAAAAGTGTTCCTTCCACACAGCATCATGCTAGCATGTGCACACAATGTTTAGCATTACAATAGTTAGCTAAGTTAATCAGCACATGTTAGATAGCTACATTAGCTCATTAGGTAGATTTATTTATTTATTTGACAAACTTAAAGTCATCGTCTCTCAGATTGGGTATTTCAACTAACTTTGCTAACAATGTCAGATTTCGTGAACTGCTAGAACACATTGCTTTTTCCCGCTAGGTTAGTTTTAAGTAGCTAGCTTAGCTGTTACATGCTAGGTTAGCTTTCAGTTGTTAATTTTGACTTCTCTTGGTATATCACCTTTTACTTGTGAAGTTAGCTTTCACTTGTTCTCACCAATTAGATTAGCTTCCACTTTCGAGATTGCCTTTTCCTTTATTTATGTTAGTTGTCACTTGTTAAGCTAGATTTTATTCTCTAGGCTAGCGAATATAACGAGTTTTACTTGCTAACACAGCAGTTATCACTCTCCAGGTTAGCTTTCACTCCGTAACTTTAAGTACTAGTGAGGTCTCAGAGAATAAACTTTTACTGTTTTTTTCATTTATATTAAAAAAATTGAGAACTTCATCCACGCCAGTTTTTCTTTAATCCTCTTTTTTTTTTTTACTGTTCCACTGCGTTTTGAGCTTCAGCACTCACAGGTCGTGTTGGAGTGAAGAGAGATGGGAAGATGAGTGTGTCCAGACCTCATGGATGAAAAACGACCATAAATGACTATCCCCGATCCCTGGAGAGGGAAAGAAAGGAAAAACGGGAGGGATGGATATCCGTGCCGGGATGGACGAGCCTGTTTTCATTTTACCAGCAGAGTAAAGAAGAAAGGGGAAAAAGAGTTGGATATTTTCACCATGTGCTTCTCTGTAAACTCCACACGGCCTTCATACGAGCTCATATTTATCACCATCATCTGCACTGAACTTTATCCTCACGCCTGTCCGTCAGTTTCTTCTCTGTCTGCTGCACTAATCAACTGTGCTTCATGCTAATGCGCTACACTGGCACTGAAAGGAAACTAAGCTGATTTGATTTTACTGATGGTTGTCACGGTAACGTCAAAGGATAGCAAACCAGCGAATTATTGTTATTTTTTATTATGATTCAACAACAACAAACAGGTACTGAAGCTAGCTAGCGTAACTTTACGATCTGTTACAGGTTGTTAATCTACTAATTAAACATAGAGGGCGTGGCCCAATATTCTAATGAGCATACTTGATTGACAGCTGTCTGAGACTCCGCCTACAACATTTAAACAACCAAACACTTCCGCACTAGATTAGCTAGTGATTAGCATTCACTCGTTCTCTAGATTAACCTTCACTTGTTCTCTACATTAGTTTCACTCGTTCTCTAGATTAACTTTCACTCTTTCTCTAGATTATCTTTCACTCTTTTTCAAATTTTCTTATCTTTTTCACTTTTTTGATTAAAGCTTGAAAACACACTTTAGATAAAATCTGATTGGGCGGGACAAGCGATGTCAGCCTTGTGATTGGTGAAGCTTACACAAGTTTCACCTGACATTAGCCCCGCCTACTGTACACCTGTGAAAAATCACCAAACCGAGGCTTTAATGTAATGATAACCCGATAGCATGTTCCTTCCACTGCTTGGTTAAAAACCGAGTGGTTTTGGGGATGTGTGTGAGGTGTGTGAGGTCAGGACTGGGTCTGTGAGACAGATGTGAGGTGTGTGAGGTGTGTGTGAGTCTCGCAGGCTTCGGGGGAGTGTGTGAGAACCATTGTGTATGTGTGTGTCTGTGTGTGTGTGTGCGTGAACCTCCTTCACTGCTCCACCGTCTTTTATCATTTTCTCATCTCTCTCTCTGCAGCATCGGCTTGGCACGGCTTTACAAAGGTGCATCAACATGTGCTCATAATTTGCTCCTTGGCTGCACTGCGACCTCTTGTGTGTGTGTGTGTGTTTGTGTGTGTGCGTGTGTGTGTGTGATCATTTAGAATAATGTGTGTGTCCCAGTCTCACACAATAGCGATTACTCCCTCCGTCGCTGTTGAAGTGAAAAGGTGGGAGGGAAAATGATCTCTGGAGGATTTAGAGGATTTGCTCAGCTGGAAGGAGAACTGACGAAATGGTGGACGCGATGTTCACTCGTGTGTTTTGGCGCTCGGTCCGAACATTTTAACGCAGAAAACAGCGATTTACTTTTTTCCAGACTTTAAAGAAGTTCAGCCAGAAAAATGAAATTCAGTTCTCGTCCCCTGTACAGAAAACAAAGTTGTGTTCAGTGTGTGAAGTTCGCTTGTTTAGTGTTAGAAACTACAAAACTAATGTTGCTAACAAGTAATGGAAGCTTATGGCTACCAGTTTAGCATGTTTACATTTTATTTAAGTTTAGATTGATTTGTTCCTTTAATATAAAAGCTGTAGGGACCTGCTGATGTTTCACTCTCACATCACCATAACTCTTACCATTTTCTCACAGCTTATGATAGATAGATAGATAGATAGATAGATAGATTTTTTTAACAATAGAAGTAACTGAATGTCTGCACAAAACCCATAAATAGATACACATGCTTGCATGCACACACACACACACACACACACCATTAGCCCCTGGTCCTGCTGAGTTGGTGTGTGTGTGTGTGTGTGTGTGAGGGAATAAGCTAATGGACTCTTTGCTTAATGTGATAACACGCATTATAGACACACTGCCAGGAAGATGGAGCATTAGCCGTGCGTGTGTGTGTGTGTGTGTGTGTATATATATATAATAGCATGGACTTGTTCCTCAGACATCACACACACACACACACACACACACACATATCCACAGTCAACACAATAAATTTACTGAGTATGAATTCTTATATATATATATATATATATATATATATATATATATATATATATATATATATATATATATATATATATATATATATATGTATGTGTGTGTGTGTGTGTGTGTGAGGAATGAATCCATGCCACACACACATACACAGAGTGTGTGTGACAGGAAGCAGAGTGAAGGTCGGACCTCCGCTAAACGTCCTGATTGCTGACTGTAAGAATAAACATCATCAGTGGTGGTGCTGTACACACACACACACTCACATGTGCACACACACACACACACACACACACACACATGATCTTTAGACCATCACACACATGCAAAAACATTAACAGCACAGTCATATTTCACACACAGCTGTTTTTTGTGTAAGGAGGGTTTTCTATGTTTTGTGTGTGTGTGTGTGTGTGTGAGGACACCTTCCCATGATGCACTGCTCACCCTTTAGTCTTTAGACACACAGACTGACATGTTCTACATATCTGTACTGACTCACACACGCACACACACACACACACACACACACACAGCTGCTCTGAAACTCAATAGTCCTCCAGTCGTGTGTGAGCCGTCCCCCGAGGCCGTGCTGCGTCGATGACTCGATGGCTGACCTGAGTGTGTTAGTGCTAACACGTCTCTAACTCCAAATTACACGCTGAGAGCGAGTGAGTGAATGTGATAAGCATGGATTGACCAGTGACACTGGGATCATGTGACCTGAGATCATGTGACCAGCCGGGAGAAAAGGCCTTTGGGAGTTCACAATGAACTGCTGCTACTCACTCTGTCTGTCTCTCTGTCTGTCTCTGTCTGTCTCACTTCGTATTCGATTACTACAGCCAGGAGTAGTGTTTGTGTGTGTGTGTGTGTGTGTGTGCCCTCTTTGATATTACATATTAATATAGAAGATATAAATACTACAGTAGTAGTAGTATAAAGTATATATAGGTGTGTAGGATATAGTGTGTAGTATTGCGTATCAGTGTATAGCGTAAATAGGCGTGTATTATATAGTATAGTGTGTAGTATTGTGTATTAGTGTATAGTGTATATAGGCGTGTATATATAGTATAGTGTGTAGTATTGTGTATTAGTGTATAGCGTAAATAGGCGTGTATATATAGTATAGTGTGTAGTATTGTGTATTAGTGTATAGTGTATATAGGCGTGTATATATAGTATAGTGTGTAGTATTGCGTATCAGTGTATAGCGTAAATAGGCGTGTATTATATAGTATAGTGTGTAGTATTGTGTATTAGTGTATAGTATATATAGGCGTGTATATATAGTATAGTGTGTAGTATTGTGTATTAGTGTATAGCGTATATAGGCATGTATATATAGTATAGTGTGTAGT
>CM040456.1:1243277-1258221 GCA_022758105.1 Pangasianodon gigas | reverse complement strand
TGTAAGGACAGTACAGTGTATAGCATAAGAGTATAGTGTAAGCAGAGTGTGCTGTATAGTGTAAGGAGGGTATAGTGTATAGCATAAGAGTATAGTGTAAGGACAGTATAGTGTATAGCGTAAGAGTATAGTGTAAGGAGAGTGTGCTGTATAGAGGAAGGAGGGTATAGTGTATAGCGTAAGAGTATAGTGTAAGGAGGGTATAGTGTATAGCGTAAGAGTATAGTGTAAGGACAGTATAGTGTATAGCGTAAGAGTATAGTGTAAGGAGGGTATAGTGTATAGCGTAAGAGTATAGTGTAAGCAGAGTGTGCTGTATAGTGTAAGGACAGTATAGTGTATAGCATAAGAGTATAGTGTAAGGACAGTATAGTGTATAGCGTAAGAGTATAGTGTAAGCAGAGTGTGCTGTATAGAGGAAGGTGGGTATAGTGTATAGCATAAGAGTATAGTGTAAGGACAGTACAGTGTATAGCGTAAGAGTATAGTGTAAGGAGAGTGTGCTGTATAGAGGAAGGAGGGTATAGTGTATAGCATAAGAGTATAGTGTAAGGACAGTATAGTGTAAAGAGAGTATCTCTGCTCTCACTTCCTGTTGCCTTTCTACTTCCTCGTTTACGATGTACACATTATACACTATACCGTTACACTATGCTCTATATTCTTACTCTATTCACTATATTCTATTACACTATACACTATACCATTGCACTATACTCTAAACAGTAAAGTCTCCTTACACTATACAGTACAATCTTAGACTATACACATATAGTATACACTATACACTGTACAGTGTACACTACTAGCACCTGTATATTTGTGTTACGGTAATGCTTCAGCTTGATACACTATACCCATCTTACAACAGGAAGTGAGAGCAGAGATACTTTTCTAGATAGTATTTTAATAAATGGAAACCTATGATGGGGTATAAGGGTCAGTGTAGGGGTAAAAAATACTATCATATTGTGTGTGTGTGTGTGTGTGTGTGTGCGCATGTCGTAAGCTTGTAATGTTGTAGCGGATGTTTTTCTGTAGAATATATGACACAATCCTGATCAATGAGCCACTGTTGATCAGAATGTAACCTGTGCTTAGCCGCAAACACATTAGCGAGTCTGAGAGCAGCTCATATCAAATTCAGAGACACAAGGATAAAGGAGGATAAGGACACACACACACACACACACACACACAGAGAGAGAGTCTATGCTGTAATGGTTTAAACCATATCGATGATCATTAATGACACAGATCTGAGATGGATGACGGAGGAAGTTCATTCAAGAGATGCACAGCTTCTTAACAATGACTTATCGCTGTCGTTATTATGTGTGTGTGTGTGTGTGTTGTCAGGGTGAGGAGGTCCTGGTAGAGCGTTTCTGCGCTGTGTGTTTTTGGGGGTTAAAGTGACACAATGTTGGAGAATTTCAATTCATCGTCATTCCCTGATGATGTCATACGGACCATTACAACAGCCGACCAATCAGCAGCTTTGATTCAAACTCTCACATTAGAGTCATAACACACACTCATTATAATCACACAGTCGTTATAACTACACACTTTCTTTTCTTTGTTTCTTTCTTTAAGGCATTAGTGACCATGCACATACGATTTATACAACACATTTATATTTAAAGCATTTAAAGCCCACACACACACACACACACACACACACGTGTTCTGAGGGAGAAAGGTGTTGAAACACAGTGACTGCTCTAACAAGCGAAATAACAAAAAATATACAGTGTGTGTTTTACAAGTCCAGGGATCCTCTCTCTTTTTATAGCCTTTTTATTCCTCCCTCTCTCTCTCTCTCTCTCTCTCTCTCTCTCTCTCAGCGTGTGACTCACGGGAGAAAGTGGTACATTCCAAATCTAATATAAGTGGAATTACTCCCAAATTCCTTTGTACGTTGTAACCTGGTTGTAACCTTCAGCCCCAGCTCAAGACTGTTTGAAGCCCGAGTGGAGGATTTGGGAGGAGACTGAGTGTGGATTTGGCACACACACACACACACACACACACACACACACACACACTAATATGAAGTGTGTGTATTAGGACTGAAACTAAATGGTTTGCAGTAATTCATGGTGGATCTGTTTACAAAGCTTTAACCCGTTCACCTCTCTGACTTTACACGTGTTTGTGTTTTACATTTTCGACAGTAAAAAGTAAAATCTTTTATACGGTACGTCTCCATATTGCACAGTGTTTCACAATGACAAATATTCACTCAGTAAACATTTATACACACTATAATGGGAAATATCAGGCAATAAACTGCACCTAACCAGAGCCAAAAGATCAGTTTAAATCAAAATCAGTCTAAATCATTAATACATACGGACCGATTTATATACAAAACACACAGAGGGTAACGTTTTCAGTTACAGAACACACACCGTTTCTCTGTCAGTAGCTCAGTGTGTGTGTGTGTGTGAGAGAGAGAGAGAATGTCCCTGAACAACATGTCAAGATATTTTAATAATAATAATTATTATTATTATTATTATTATTATTATTATTATTATTATTATTTTGAAATGTGCTGAAATTTACAAATTTAAGAAATGCAAGATATCATAATGAGAAAGAAAGAAAGAACATTACATGTGTTCACTTGTAAATTCATGTGTTTAACGTTGGCTATAAGCTAGCTATAGACTGCACCTAACATTTTAGCCATTGAGCCATTAAACCGTTTATACAGACAATGTAAAGACACGGTAACCGTGGAAACGATACGGAATTGTCCGGAATGCCAACATTTACCAGTTATGTTGTTTAATTACTAATAAAATGCTGACACTTAGCATCAAGTGCTAACACAACTAACATGGTTTCCTGCCATTCTGAGAAACAACAACACTGTATCACTGGGTTTATTTTGTGTGTGTGTGTGTGGAATCTTCTGATGAACACGCTGAAACACGAGTGTGTTTGAACACAGCATTAGACGCAGTGTGTGGATTTTGATTCACTTTTATCTGTTCTCGTAATCCTTAAAAGTAATTCAAGAGTCTTTTCAGATTTAAGTCTAGCAGTTTAGAATAAAAACAAGTGAAATGTGCGAGGGAGTGATGAAAAAAGGAGGAGGAACGATGAAGGAACCAGGCGTGGTGGGAAGAGTGCAGCTGGCCACGTTGTGCCATGTGTGTGTGTATCTGTGTGTGTGTGTGTGTGTGTGTGAGATGTTGGGATCACCTTGATTCACTGCGCCGGCTCTTTGATGTGTCTAAAGCGGGCTCGTCTGGCCCTGAGAGAACCACATACCTTCAAACAAAAAAATCCAGCCTGACGTTCTCCAAATCATAACCATATGAACGCAGGAATTTCACCTCAAGGATGACGCATTAACCTGCGATAACACGAACCAGGTTAGGACGAGGAGGACGAGGAGAGAGAGAGAGAGAGAGGGAGAGAGAGATCAGATGGATAGATGGAGGGATGGATGAATGGATGGATGGAGGGATGGAGGGATGGAGGGATGGATAGATGGATGGAGGGATGCAGGAAGGTTTTCTCTGGAGGATCATTTCCAAAAGATCGGAGTTGGAATACCAAAAATGGAAGTTTCCCTGAGACTGAGGTGACCTTTGGCACTGACGGAGGAGGAGTGTTCACAATCAGAGAGAGAGAGAGAGAGAGAGAGAGACGTGTGTGTGTGTGTGTGTGTATTAATTCAGGTCAAAACGCAGCCTCTTATCAAATCATTTCCATCCACATGAACAAAAGCACGTACTGAGGGTGAGAGATAAATGTGTGTGTGAGTGTGTGTGTGTGTGTGTGTGTGTGTGTGTGTGTGTGAACTACTGAGAGCTGCTCACGTTTCAGCACCAGCGTTTCGTCCCAAATCTGTTATTTTACTCCGATGCAGATCTGTACACACCAACACACACTTCACTTTCCTCGTCTCTTAACAACTAACACCTGATTGAATATGTGCGTGCGTGTGTGTGTGTGTGTGTTTGTGAACTCCTCATGTTGAAAATGAAATCTGACAATTCAGTTACATGAAATTCATAAACAATAGCAATTCGTACACTGACAGAGGAACGTTCTGTTGCAGGGTTCGACATACTGTAATGGTTCCTCTGCAAAGGGAAAACTGAGATTTTACTAAATTTAATTAACTGAAAAATGCTTTTTAATCATTAAAGAATCGCTTTCCTGTTTGCTGAAGGACATTAGCTTGTTATTACATGAGCTAGCTATCATTATGAGAAGCTGTTGCTGGAGTATTCAGTTTTCTTAAAGTTGTCCTACAATAATGAAAAGAATAGATGAAGAATAGCCGGAGAGGACGTCACACTCCTCACACCGTCGGTCATTAAAGATTACGGTGTGTGTTAAAGGAAAGAAAGAATGTGGGCGTGGACTGTAACTGAGACGTAAACTGTGTTTGTCCCCTACGTAGCGAGATCCCGACTGAAGACACGCAGCAGCTCAAACTGACTCTGAACATCATCTCTGTAACGTAAATATTATTTTAAAAGCTGATCGTGTTTGTGTCAGCAAGAGAAATTCAGCCGAGTAATTTCACTTTCAGTAAAAATGTAAATCAGGTCGTTTTGACCCCTAAATTGAACAGAAGGGTTAAGTGAATTAGGGCTCCGTCGCCAGAGGACATCCTGGAGTAAGTGAATCAGGAAGGGAGCGTGGTGTGCCCCCTACAGAGTCTCCCTACACACACACACACACACACACATTCCTTCGCGCAAGGCCAGATGAACCAGGCGACACACTGCGGCCAGATGTCAGCGCTGTTTGGGTAAAAATGGGCCCATTGTACAGACAAACTAACCGGACTGTCGCACAGAGAGAGAGAGAGAGAGAGAGAGAGAGAGAGAGAGAGAGACAGAGAGGGAGGGAGGGGTGTTGGCTTAGTGGTTCCATCTGGTTCTGCTGGAACAGTCGCTGAAGTCAGGGAGAAACCGCAAAGAGGAAAAAAAGCAAGAGGAAGCAAAATGTTCTACAAGGACATGAACATTACTGAGAATGTCGCTCAACCCGAGCCAGTTCCACATGTGGAGGAGAGAGAGAGAGAGAGAGAGAGAGAGAGAGAGAGAAACAGACAAAGACCAACTGACAGAGGGAGAGACAGACAGATGGATTGAGAGACAGAGAGATAGATAAACAGACAAAGAGACATACAGTTAGAGAAACATAGACAGAATCAGGCAGACTGAGATATATATATATATTTATACGCACATAGATGGAAAGAGACAGAGAGGGATAGACAGATAGAGAACCAAGCAAAGAGAGACAAAGAGAGGGAATAAGAGAGATAGACAGACAGACAGAGAGAGAGTAAGACAGACTGATGAGAATTCCATGTGTATGAAGAGGGACGGTGGAGAAATGGCAGCATCTGGACCCCATTGCTGTGAGTTCCAGCTTATAGGTTACAGCTGGAGGACGAGGGACAGGAGGAGGAAACGGGACAAGACGGAAGAAGGGACAGCAGAAAGAGACGAGGCGAGGGACAGGAGGAAGAGATGGGATGAGAAGATGGGACAAGGGATGGGAGGTGGAGATGGAATGAGGGACAGGGGGAGGAGGAGAAGATGGGACAAGGTAATGGAGGAGGTGAAAGGGCAGAAGACAGGAGGAGGAGAACTCGGGACGAGGGACAGGAGGAGGAGGATTTAAATAAAAAAATTCAGAAGCAGGTTAAGGAAAAAGGAGTGTGTGTGTGTGTGTGTGTGTGTGTGGTGAAGGTCATTCTCATACAGGAATTAACAGTGAGCATGATGTATTTTAATGACTATTGATGTTCTTTATGATCCTCTGAACTTTACGCTTTTAGCTCATTTACACACTCTGATATGCAACTAAACTGCATGTCACGCCTCATACACACACTTGTGTGAAACACACACTCACCTTGTGTGTGCGTGTGTGTGTGTCCACCCTGTATTTCACACTAAATTGCCAGTTTATTTTGTCTTTAAAAAAAAAACAACCATCATGAAAATAAAAAAGACTGAATAAGACGGAGTTTAGCTTCCTGTTTTGCTTATGACATTTTAATGAACAGGGTTGCTACAGTGTACCAACAAACACAGAAGCTGTAAAGTGCAGAGTGTAAAATAAAGTATAAAGTAAAGTGTAAAGTGTGAACATATAGAGTAGAAAGTGTAGAGTGTAAAACGAGTAACTTGTAAAGAGTAAAGTTGAAATGTAAAATGTAAAGTATACAGTGTGTAATGTTTAAAGTGTACTGTACATAATAACAGTAACACTAAGTGTAAAAAAGTAAAGTGTAAAGTATAGGATGTAAAGTGAAGTCTATAAAGCATAGACTAAACTGTAAAGTGTAAGGTGTGGAGTGTAAAGTGTAAAATGTAAAGTTTAGACTGTTTACTAGACAGTGTGTAATGTTTAATGTTTACAGTGTAAAGTGTAGAGTGTAAAGCATAAAGCATGAAATGTAAAGGGTAAAGTGTGTAATGTAAGGGGTAACATGTAAACCATAGCGTGTAACATGTGAACTGTACAGTGTGAAGTGTACAATTTAAAGTTTAAGAGTGTAAAATACTGTGTGTAATGTTTAAAGTGTAAATTACAGTGTGCAGTGTAAAGTGCAGTGTAAAGTACAGTGTAAAGTGCGCCCCCAATATGACAAGCATGTTTATAAAACTCATCAGTGTCAGTGACAAGAAATATCCGAAATATTCACACACAAAGGAAACGATATGAGGTTCTCATTAGATCTGTGGTGTGTGGAATTCACACACACACACACACACACACACACACACACACACACACACACACACAGTACAGTAACTCATCCAGGAAGCTAATAACATGGTGTTGAACAGAAGACATAAAATCAGCTTTAAGCCTCTGAGAGAGAGAGAGACAGAGAGAGAGAGAGAGAGAGAGAGAGACAGAGAGACAGAGAGAGATAGACAGACAGACAGACAGACAGGGTAAAGGGAGACCACAGAGAGAAAGAAAAAGAAGAAAGACAAAAAAGAATTATCAAAGTGAATGTGATGTTCCTGTCCTCAGTGTGAAGATCAGACATGAATCACACTCTGTGTGAGTGTGTGTGTGTGTGTGTGTGTGAGTGTGAGTGTGTGTGTGTGTGAATGACAGGCAGCTGAAATGATTTCTGGGAGAAAAAGCAGCCGTGGCTTATTAATGGTGACAGGAGAGCTACCTGAGAGACGAGGGGCGAACGAGAGAGAGAGAGAGAGAGAGAGAGAGTGAGAGAGAAGGAGAGAGAGAAGGAGAGAGAGAAAGAGAGAGAGTGAGAGAGAAGGAGAGTGCTAAGGCAACGTGTGTGTGTGTGTTTGTTGTTGGTAAACTGCTGTGGTATAAGAGGAATAAAAAAACACTTCAGGACAAATTTTGGAACACACACACACATACACACACACACACACACACACACACACACAGCAGAAGGTTTCACAGAAGCCTCAGAAAACCGCCTTGTTTTCCTCTAAAAACGGCCCAAGCATGATGTTCCACTTATACACGGCCTCGGAACAAATCCACACACACACACACACACACTCACACACACACACATATACTCACACTCACACACACGTCTAACCGCAAGCACATGTTCTCCCACTCTTAACTAATTCGTTCAGGAACCCTTCGGTTTTGGTTGCAAGGCCGAGAGAGAGAGAGAGAGAGAGAGCATGAAGGAGAGAGAGAGGGAGTTGTGATTTAAGCTCAGGTCTGATTTTAATTACAGTGGCAACATGGAGTGAGAGTGAGCGAGGGGGAGTGAAATGGAGTGAGATGGAGTGAGACAGAGGGAGAGGGAGTGAGAGGGAATGAGGAGTGAGATGGAGTGAGGGGGAGAGAGGGGGAGTGAGAGGAAGTTAAGAGGGAGTGAGGTGGAGTGAGACAGAGTGAGATGGAGTGAGACAAAGTGAGATGGAGTGAGAGGGAGTGAGAGGAAGTGAGATGGAGTGAGAGAGTGTGAGATGGAGTGAGAGAGTGTGAGATGGAGTGAGGGAACAGACAGGAAGCTGTGATACTGTATGAGTGTGTGTTAGATAATTACAGAAGCCTCTGTGACCTTAAATACAAAGAATAACAGAATAAACACTTTTAAAGAACTCGGAGCCGGTCACAGACACGCGCCGTGCGGAGAACACGTTCTGCGTACAGAACCGTAATGATGCATACAGAGAACCTGAGTAGAGGATGGCTAATTTAACGACTCGACCCTTTTTACTAAGTACCAAGATAGCTAACAGTTAAATGCTGGAAAGCTTAGAACCCTTTCCAAGAGCTAAAGGTTAAACTCAGGTTCTTGGTTCTAAGAAAGAAATAATGAGCAATAATATGCTTACTTACCCAGTTAATACATACTCTCTTAGAAAAAAAGATTCTTCTTGCGTTCTTTAAAGGTTCATTGGACAATTAAGGGTTCTTCAGGAAAAGGGTTCTACTTGGAAACACTTTGTTGTGGGGTTCTACACAGAGTTCAGAGTTTTAAGAAGTTTACTATGTAGAAACACACTACTGCTCATTATCACCTTCAAGGGTTCTTTAAGGGTTCCTTAGAAAAATAAGGTTTTCTAGGGTCCAAAAAGGGTTCTACCTGGAAAGACTTTGTTGTGAAGTTCTACACAGAACCTCTGAGGGATCTAATTTTTTTAGAGTGTTTCTTACTAGGTAGAAACATCACATTCAATCATGCACGCTTTGTTATTCAACGGATCTTTAAGAGTTTAATGAGGAAATAAGGGTTCCTAGCATCCAAAAAAGGGTTCTTTGTGAATTTTACTGTGTAGAAACACCACATTCTCTCATTCACACCTTGTTCTTTAAGGGTTCTTTAAGAGTTCTTTAGATAATCAAGGATTCCTAGCTACCAAGTTGGAAACTTTTCTGATAGGGAACCCTTTGGTGTAGGGTTCTAGATAGAACATTTTTGGGTTCCTGCAGAGGGATGCTTGAGAAAACCTTAACTAGAATTTGATGTCCTTGAGAGAAAGAACGGAGAACCTCCACTTTCTGTCTTTAGAACCCACAATGCCCTTTGAAAATGTCTTACAGTGTTATATTGTTACAATGCTATGGTAATGATGTGCTATGGTACATCATTACACTCTTAAAGTGTTACAACGGTACACTGTTACAACATCACAGAGTTACAGTGTTGCACTGTTACAAATTTGCAACATTACAGTGTTACACTGTTACAACGTTGCAACTTTACAGTGTTACAGCATTACAACATTACAGTGTTACACTGTTACAATGTTGCAACTTTACAGTGTTACAGCGTTACAACATTACAGTGTTACACTGTTCAACGTTAGTGGTACGATGTTACAAAGTTACACTGTTACATCATTGCAATGTTACAGTGTTACACTGTTACAAATCTGCAACTTTACAGTGTTACAATGTTACGACAATAAAACGGTACTCTGTTACAATGTTACAGTGTTACACTGTTACAACATTGTAACTTTACAGTGTTACAGTGTTACAACTGATAACAGCCAGCAAGAGACACCATAATAAAGCCTTATTCCTTAAAGTCCATAATAAAGCCCTTTACATGTGTGTATACGTACACAGTATGTGATTTTTCGGGGGGGTGTGTGTGTGTGTGTGTGTGTGTGTGTGTGTGTGTACCTGCAGTATGTAGCCCCGGACGTAGTCTCTGAGGGTCCAGCCGAGGCCGTGCAGGATGTGCAGCACCTCGTCCTGCTTGAGGACGCTGAACAGGCGGTCCAGCAGGATCTTGAGGCGAACAGGAAGTGCATGTGTTCCGTACAGCATCAGACTGCTGATGTCAAACACCACGTTGGACTGAACGATCTCCACCTGGGACGGGTGGTACAGGTGCTGCGTACTCAGCTTATCCAGAGCTGCGGCAACACACACACACACACACACACACACACACACATTCAGACTTCTTTACTGAGGACCAGCAACATGTTTTGGTTCAGTTTTTGGTCCTGTTACAGAAATAAAGAAAATAAGTAATGAAAAAAAAACAAGAAAACAAACAACCTTTTAGTCTGGAATTTTAAAAATTTGTTTGATTTCTTCTGTATTTGTTGTTTTGTTTATTTGGCAGTAAAACGTTTTATATCACCATGTTTCAGGAAATAAATAAATATTTATATAAAATATTATCATTGTTTTTGGTTCTGTTTTTGTGTTGTTAAAGAAATAAAGGAAGAAACTAACAAACAAACAAACGAATAAAAACATTTACTCTAAAAGAGATCAATAATAAATTTTACTCTAAAATAAATAAATAAATAAGTAAATAAATAAATAAATAAATAAATCTATTTGTTTTGTTAATTTTTTTACATAAATTTACTGAGAGAAAATAATCACACACACACACACACACACACACACACACACTGAGCTGACCATGAGCGACCCATCCGTGTTTGCACTGGTCACAGGTGCGCAGGTGAATCTTCCCCGGCTGGAAACATTCACAGGTGCAGTTCACCAGAGTGCAGCGAATCGCCTGCAACACACACACACACACACACACACCCCATCATCATTAATACAAATCTATTATCAGTTGAGTTGTTCAGTTTAACTGTCAATCCAATGTTGAATGCAAATCTATGATGATGCACTTCAAGCACACACACACACAGTCACACACACACACACACACACACACACCCACACACACACACACCAATATGACACGTTTGCTAACACATATTTAAATAACTGAAGAGCATCTCTTACTAATGTGACTTTAAATAAATGAGCCATGCTGAAGCATCACACACACACACACACCTGTCTCTGTGTGTGTGTGTGTGTGTGTGTGTGTGTGTGTGTTCCCCACCGTGTGAACTCAAGCTCACCCCTGAAAGCTTTTAGCGGCGACAGAGTTAAATGTCTCACAGAGACACTGGAGCACGAGATGATGTCTGACACACACTGAATTAAAGTGTGTGTGTGTGTGTTTGTGTGTGTGCTTGTGTGTGTGTGTGTGTGTGTGTGTGTGTGCACAGAAGGAGAACATTTTACTTCCTATCTATATATCTGTATATATTTCTAGCTAACTGATTGTTAGTTTTACTTATTAGAATCAAATTTATTTAATAAAACATTTTTCAAGCGTAAAACCGTTTTTTGGAAGTAAAGAACCTTTAATTATCCAGTGAGACTTAAAGAACCCTTAAAGAACCATTAAAGAACCCTTTAAGAACCTTTATTTTTCCTAAGAGTGTATGTGTTGTGTGTGTACATGTGTGATATAAAGTTTTACACCACACATGTTTTATTAAGAAAAAAATAAAAGGTTCTTCAAAGAGTTCCATCCAGGTAAAATCTGCTCCAATAGTTCCAAGTAGAACCTTTTTTGGAACCGTTGTATTAACTGGATCAGTCTTCAGTACAAACTCCAAATTACTGCTCATTATTTTCATCTTAGCAGCTAGAACCTGTCAGGAGTTTAACATTCATCTACATCCTTCAGAAATAAAGGTTCTTTAAGGGTTCGGCAGATAATTAAGGGTTCTTAGCTTCCAAAAAAAGGTTCTAGTTGAAATATTTGAAAGCTTTCCTGTATGGTTCTCCCACAGGGACAACCGAAGAACATTTAAGTGTAGTGAAGGCTCAGAATGAAAGTAATCGATTCAGTAATCGAGAACGTTTTCAGATAAATGCAGAAGAAGTAGAAGAAGCAGAAGCAGGTGAGAAGCAAAGTCTGGAGAAGAACTGTGATGGGTTCTCCACACCCTCTCCTCTGTATGAAGAGGAACCTGAGAGAACCGATACAGAGTAGTTAATTACTGTTTACTGAGATTTATCTTTCATTTTTATATTTATAAAATGCTTCATTTTGTTATTGTTTGTCCAAATCCACCGTTTAGAGTCGGACGATCATCTCAACATTCACATGCACACAAATACACACACAGTGCTGAGCAAAAGTATTGACACCTTATTACTGTTTTTTTAAATATTCTATTAAAAAAATATTTTTTTTGTCTTAGAGGTTCATTGGATCTCTTCCGTGTTAATGTGTCTGTAGAAAAGAACAAATTTTAGATTTCCGAATGTTAACTTTCCAAAAATGTAAATGTTTAGAAAACAACATATTCTGCAATGAAGAACTTTTTCAGATAAAACCAGAAGAAGAAGAAGAAGAAGAAGAGAAGAAGAAGAAGGAGGATGAGGAGGAGAAAGAAGAAAGAAGAAAATAGAAGAAGGAGAAGAAGAAGAAGAGGATGAAGAAGAAAGAAGAAGAAGAAAGAAGAAGAAAAAAGAAGAAGGAGGAGAAAGAAGAATGAAGAAAAATGAATGAGAAGAAGAAGAAGAAGAAGACAATAGAAGAAGAAGAAGAAGAAGAAGAAGAAGAAGAAGAAGAAGAAGAAGAAAGCAGAAGAAAAAACAAGAAGGAGAACAAGCAGAAGAAGGAGAAAGAAGAAAAAAGAAGAAAGAAGAAGAAGAAAGCAGAAGAAGAAGAAGGAGAAGAAGAAGAGAAAAAGCAGAAGAAAAGTGAGGACACTGCAGAAGAACGGTGCTGGGGTTACGGAGCTGTATGGAAGGTTAGTGTTTTGCTGTTTACTGAGATTTAGAGTTCGTTCATATTTTAATCAACGCTTCAGAGAGTACCAGAGGAACAGAACCTTTCAGATGAAGGCGTGATGGAGGTTCTGGTTTCACTGCGGAAACAGAACCGCAGACTTGAGGACCAGCGTCAGGAGGAGAACCGAGTTCAGGTCTTATACAGAACACGGTTTTTGTGTTTTTTGGTCATGTGGTGTGTGTGAAACGCTTCATCACGCTGTTTAGAACGCTTTCTCTGCCGTGAGGATTGTTTTTCTTTTCCGTGTGCTGAGACTTTTTCGCAGTCCCTCAGTCCCACTCCCAGTTTCCTCATGTCTCGAGTTGCTGAATTCCGTCTCATTTCGGGAATGATTAGAGAGAGAGAGAGAGAGAGAGAGAGAGAGAGAAAACCCCGGCTGGTTTGCGTGCTCTGTAAATCTGGCCTCGTCCCATTTCTGCGGTTTTGGTGAAAACGACTGGCTTGTGTTTGTAACACACTCACAGATCGGAGGCCTGATTGCAGCTGTTTCTGCAGGCCACAGTGCGGCGGATAATCAAGGCCACTCTACTGTATACACACACGCACATACACACGCACATACACACACACACACACACACGGAAATACACAGAACACACATTTCTGCCACTTCTTACTCCTTGACTCTGTTATTGAGACGCAGCCGAATCACACTGTTAACATTTACACACTATTTAATTTATACTTTTAAAAAATGTGTATATAGTAAAATGTCTATTTGTAAGCTGTGTGTGTGCGTGTGTGTGTCTGTGTGTGTGTGTGTGTGTGTGATGGCGGTTTGCTGTGTTTATTTAGTGTCTGTCATGATGCTATTAAAGCTGTTTGTTTATCTCGATCCTTCCTCCCTGTTTTCACTCGTGTTGGCTAAACGCAGCGTTCGGCCACTCTTGTGGTCAAGAAAGAAAAAAAAAAACAATCACTATCTGTCGTTATGCTAACACAGAATGTGAAGAAAACACACACACACACACACAAATATCAAACACAAAGTCATTTCCACGGACTGACGTGTTAGTTAACGTCGCCGTAATGAAGCGATTAGAAGCCGAGCCGTGGTTTTTTTTTTTAAACAAACTAGCGCAGCGTCGCTAACGAGACGGCCCGCTAACGAGCAGTGAAAGTTCATTAGCGCTAAAGATTCGCCATCAGGGTCTGAAACACTGACGCTAACGTTTATTAATAACCATCACGGCTCTTACAGACAGAAGCTGCTGCCACGTTCTCACGCTAGTTTACGACGCAGAGTTCACAGACGCCGAAACCGGTGACGTTTTTCTATCAATTTATTTCCCTCGGTGTTTTCCACCATGCAATGTTTTTCTTTTTTTTTGTAGTTTTTCCTTAAAAAACGGATTTGGAACATGTGCTATCAGGGATCCCTTCTTTATTCCACTTTATCCTTCATTTTGTAGGTTTAGAGACGAATAAAAATTCCTAATTTTGTCCTGGATTTTGTTTTTCATCACTCACACGCTGGAAAGAAACACAAACCTGAAGCCGGGGTTTATGGTTTTTTTTTTTTTTTGAGTGAGTGTGTGTGTGTGTGTGTGTGTAATATAACTTGACTTCAAAAGCTTTAAAAACTCCCTTTTTTGTACAAATTCATATTCAAAATGTAATTCTGACACAGTAGCAAACTTTTACTAAATGATAATGTTTTTAAATTCTGTTCTTTTGCAAATTCTGTTCTTTTGCTTGTTTGTTTGTTTGTTTGTTTGTTTGTGGAAGAAGCAACAATCTGAGGAAATGAATAAAGGAGCTGACAAACTACAGATTAATGTTCAAAAGTTAAAGAAAAGGCAATTTTATTCTTAAACAAAAGAAAATCAAGCTGAAGTGACCTGAATGAAGTTGTTTTAAAAACTAAAATCCAACAATTTTACTGAAAGCTGTTTCTGAGCAGAAAAGTGTGTGAAAGCGTTCGAAATAAAGCTGCTGATGACTTACACATTTCTGTTTTTATTTTATTAATTCTTAAATAACAGAAAAGTGAGACAGAGAGAGAGACAGTGTTGAGAGAGAGACAGAGAGAGTGAGACAGTGTTGAGAGAGAGACACAGAGAGAGAGAGACAGTGTTGAGAGAGTGAGACAGTGTTGAGAGAGTGAGACAGTGTTGAGAGAGTGAGACAGAGAGAGTGAGACAGTGTTGAGAGAGTGAGACAGTACTGAGAGAGACAGCGTTGAGAGAGTGAGACAGTGTTGAGTGAGACAGTGTTGAGAGAGTGAGACAGTACTGAGAGAGACAGCGTTGAGAGAGTGAGACAGTGTTGAGCGAGACAGTGTTGAGAGAGTGAGACAGTGTTGAGAGAGTGAGACAGTGTTGAGAGAGTGAGACAGTACTGAGAGAGACA
>CM040456.1:1229183-1239183 GCA_022758105.1 Pangasianodon gigas | reverse complement strand
CGCTACACGCAGTAACTCGTACCTGCTTTGGACATTAAAATTTGAATCTACTTTGCTTGTTACAGAAGATGTTCAATAAAAATATCGTGATCCTCGCTGTATCTGTACGGAAAGTATCGTGATATGAAATCGATATTTTCACCATATCGACCACTCCTGCTACTTTCAATTCCTTTAAAGCGACAGTGCTATCAAACTTCATGACATTAAGGATTTTTAAAAAAACGTTATATCGCTAAAAACAGCACGGTTGCTAGGCAACTGGGGAATAAGGGCACTAAGCAAAAGTTTTGTATATTTTTCAACAAACAAACGTCAATTTTGATGATTTATTTTGACGTTTGAAAGTATGTTTAAATAAAATTCATTGCGAGAGCACTGTTGCTAGGCAACTGGAGGATACGGACGCTAAGCAAACCTTACATCGTGACAAATTCGTAAGAGTTTCAACAAACAACTGTTGCTAGGCAACTGGAGAATATTGACACTAAGCAAACCTTACATCGTGACAAATTCAGACGAGTTTCAACAAACCACTGTTGCTAGGCAACTGGAGAATACTGACACTAAGTAATCCTTACATTGTGACAAATTCGTACGAGTTTGAACAAAATCACTGTTGCTAGGCAACTGGTGAATATGGACATAAATTCTTACATATGACCAAAGCAAAGCAAAGTGGCTGGATTTTATTCGTTTTCCAACAAATGAAGAAAAGGTGCGTTCACTAATTCCACCCCTAACCTAAAAGCTTATAACATCATATACAAATAAATATGAATTTAGCTAGCAAACCTCACATCATGACAAATTCGTACAAGTTTGAACAAACCACTGTTGCTAGGCAACTGGGAAATAATGACCCCAAGCAAAACTTACAACGTGACAAATTTGACAAACGTGACATGATTAGATTTTGTACAATTTTGAACAAATAAAGATGATTAGATAAGAAAAGTTACAGATGGTAACTCCGCCCCTAAACTTAACCTTAACATAACGTTATTATAGGAACATGTTACTAATTTGCGCGTGGAACTGTGTGAAACTGAACGTTAGCTTTTTAGCTTTTATACAGACTGTGAAGACACAGTGACAGTAGAGATGAGACGGAATTGTTGGGAATGTCGATGTTTATCTCAGACGTATCGGTAAATTATTAATTAATTAAAAAAACTCGTACACCTGAGATTACGCTGTAATGATGCTTAGTGAGGATCGTTACCCGAAGCAGAGTGAACTCCACATCAGTGCTGGTAAACAAAGCAATCAGAAAATGTGAAAACAATGACTATAAGACTATAAGTGTGTGTGTGTGTGTGTGTGTGTGTGTGTGTGGAACCTTCTGTTAAACACGACGGCACGCGGCTGCGGTTGAACGCAGCATAACCCGAGCACGCAGAACTAGAAGCGTAATTCTCAGCAAGGTTTCGAGCGGCTCGTTTTGACCCGAGTGGAACAGAAGGCTTCATTCTCCGAGCTGTCACTGGACTCGGTTTGATCTCCGTCAGAAGGAGCTTTGAGGAAAGAACCGCAGGGTCTCAGCGGTCCGGGAAACAAAATGCTGCTCACGTCCTGCATCTCGTCAGTGTCCGGCTCTGAAACCCCTGCAGTCTCCCTCTCTCTCTCTCTCTCTCTCTCTCTCTCTCTCTCTCTCTGTCACGCAGCACTGGACATATGTGCCCCTACGTGTCGGCCATGTTAAACGCGCTAGCACTGTGCCGTAGCGCACCGTAGCACTGACGCTAATTAGCCCTTATGTTCTGTTCAGGTCAAAAACAACACACAAAAAAAGATCAGTTTTACATTTTTTTCAGCACGGACCGTAACGCTCTCAGCTCAGTTTCTCTAATTAGCAGGAACGATCTTTTTTTTTTTTTTCTTTAAATAAAATACTCAGGATGTCTGCAGGGATCCTGGAGTTTAATTTAATACTCTTTAACACTTTTCAATGTCACTTCAAACGTAGCTGAAGAACAAATTTGCATCTGTTAATGTTTAATCCAAGGCTACGCTGCGAAAAACTGATCTCTTCAAGTAAAACCGGCGCAAAGACACACACATTTATCTCATACTTTTACTGATGACATCATCATCATCATCATCATCATTAGCATTAAAACAAGATTTTTTAAATTACCTTATTAATAATAAGAATAAATATTTATTTATAGTATAAATAATAAAACAAAAATGATATCTTCCAGCTAAAACCCTACACACACACACACACACACACACACACACACTGTACATTATCCGTCACTGTGTTTCTACAGGTAATCTTTATAACATTTAAATAATGTATAAAAAAGAAAAGAAAAATGATAAAGGGATAAAACAGTTAGTGTGAGTTCTGCTCCCAAAGCCAGAAAAATTATTCGAGTCTTTCCTGCTTTCTTTTATTTTTTAAACATATTTTAATAACATGGAATATGATTTTTAACTAAATAAATCCATAAATAAATAGATAGATAGATAGATAGATAAACAAACAGATAAATAGATAGACAGACAGATAGATAGATAGATAGATAGATAGATAGATAGATAGATAGATAGATAAAGTGAAAATATCGGGGTAAATTTATATAATATTCTTCATTTTGCATATTTTTTTATCTTTATATTTATAATCTGTGATTAAAATTCACCTTATTTCTAAACAATTAAATTTTTTTAAAAACTTTAAATGATATAAATATTAATTATCTTTATTTGGTTCAAAGAAAAACTATTTTAAAAAAAAGATAAATATTTTATCATCAAGAATATAAATGTAAATTATATAAATTTATTTTTATAAGATATTTTTATTGCTATCATTTATTGCATTTAATAAAAAATAAAACAATATAAAGAAAATTAATTCTTTCTTCTAAATGATCAATGCGTGTTAATAATAATAATAATAATAATAATAATAATAATAATAATAATAATAATGAATAAATTTTTTTTTAAAAATCAACAAAAATACAGACAGAACAGAAAAAAATCTCTTTATTTTTTACTCTTTTTTCTGCACTGTATAAAAACTAATTTTAAAAAATCTGCTTCTGTTCTATCAAAATAAGTTTACATTTTTAATTTTTTTTATTTTATTTAAATAAAAAAAATGAGAAAACAGTATTATGTTCGTTTTATCCTACATTATAATGAAGAAAATTAAAGCCAGAAATTATTTATATAAAAAATTTTTTAGTTTTTTATTGTATATCTTTATATGCAGTTTATACTTGCTATCTTTTCTTATATATATATATATATATATATATATATATTTTTTTTTTTTAAATTTAAATGAACCTCCCGTCCTGCACGCTAATCAGCGCTGTCGTTCGGCTCGTTGTGGATAAATTAGCGAGCGGAATGTCAGGAGGTCGGCTCCTGAAACGGATCAGTACACGGATCTGAACACGGAACTAATTTTCCTCCAAAAACTCCAGTAACTCGACTCCTGTTCAGGTTCCGCTAACGGCTAATCGCTTATAAAGCTTCAATTACTGAGAGACTCAAACCAGACGCAGACCCTCGCTCACTCTCTGTCTCACACACACACACACACACACACACACAGAGCACAAAAGCCACTTGTTAGCGTCGCTGTCGTCCTCTCAACAACTAAACCTTAGCAATCAGGCTGAAATTTACGCAAATAACAGGAACTTGTCCTGCTAACTCTCAGAAACTTCCTCAAAAGAAAAACAGGATTCTGGCTATAAGTAACGCTATAATGCTAGCACACAAGCTAGCAAAGTGCTAACGCTACCGTGTAGCCACCACCGTGCTTCCACTTCCAGCCAAAATGAATGCTAATGCTGCAACTAGCTTAATGTTAGCATTCAAATAACCAGCACTGGACAGAGCTAACACTCATTAGTAGCCTATATTTTGTTCAGCACATTAGCAAAACACACACACACACGCACTTGTTACCACTGTGCTAGCTAACACGTTAGCATTACCTGTAGCTGGAATCATGTTTTTCTCAGGATCGTCTAGCTTCTGAGAGCTAGCGAATACTACTAAAAGTAATCAAACTAGCATAACGCCAACAGACCAACCGAAATACTCAATCAAATGCTAATTGGAATAGCGCTAACACAAAATTAGCCTTAAATAAAAAAAAAATGAAGGTGTTAAATGAAGAGAAATATTAGCATAGTTCTAGCGCGAAACTAAAATGCTAACCTGAGAAGTGCTACATTTGCTAATTCACTCGGGAACGTTTGTAATGCTAATAACCTGACTAGCATGCTAATCTGAAGACCGCTAGTGCTAAAATGAACTGAATTAAACATATTCAAAGTGAAGTTGGGTGTGTTTGTGTAAAAAAAAAAAAAAAAAGAGGTGTGTGTGTGTGGGGGTGGGTGTGTGTGTGTGTGTGGGTGTGTGTGTGTGTGTCACAGCTGAAGCATCCTGACCCCACTTCGACCCTGACAGTGAGGCAAAAAGTGACACGATGGGACAGAAGAGGCCGTGACGACGGACAGATCGGTCCTGCGAGTGTGTGAGAATTCAGTTCTGCTCACACACACATACACACACACCACACACACACACACACACACACACAACCACACACACAGCATGAGTCATGTCGTAACACATCGCTATTGTTTACATGAAAAATAATTCACTTTTAAAGTCAGAGTTTTGTGATCAAAAGTTTTACACGAGCGCCAGGGTTCGATAACACACCTACTGATAAACACACAGCTGTAAGAAGACACACAGTTAGTGTGTGTGTGTGTGTGTGTGTGTGTGTGTGTTTACCTGTTTCTGCATTGTAACAGTCGCCTCAATGCTTACAGAAAATAATCCTTCATCATGTTCGACTTCGTTACACTATACAGAGACGCAGCGGCAAAAACAGAGAGAAAGAGAGAGAGAGAGAGAGAAAGAAAGAGAGAGAGAAAGACATATAGAAAGAAAGATAGAAAGACATATAGAAAAAGTGAGAGAGAGACAGAGAGAGAGAGAGAGAGAGAGAGACGAAAAAGTGAGAGACTCATCCTAGACTCGCCGTGACATTACTACACTGACAACTTTGTGGGTCCCTCCCACTCTTCTGTGTGTGTGTGTGTGTGTGTGTGTGTGTGTGAGAGAGAGAGAGAGAGAGAGAGAGAGAGAGAGAGAGAGAGCAAGAGAGAGAGAGAGAGAGTGTGTGTGTGTGTGTGTGTGTGTGTGTGTGTGACAGGACGGGACAGAGACGAAAGGAAAGTCCATTGCGGTGCTCCCTTTATCAGGCCTTACAAAGTTCACAGATAGAGAGGACAAGGTGAAGAAAAATCACACACACACACACACGCACACACACACACCAAACACATACACACACACACACACCAAACACACACACACACAGATACACACACACACACACAAACACACACTATTTGAAATTAAATATCACAACATTTTGTTCCAGACAAAACAGAACAGCAGGAATACGCGGCCAATCAGAGAGCAGTTCATTCCTTTACAGAAGCAACAGAAGCTAAAGCTAATCTTAATGTAGGACATTTCAGCTAGCCAGCATTAGCCTGGCTAGCTAACACTAGCTAACCCTAGCTAACTAAACGAGGTAATAAATATTAGTAAGCGATTCTTTGTTTAAGTAATTGATTCTGTTTTTCAGTAATTCATTCTTGTTAATAATCAAGTCTTCATTTTTTTAGTTTTTTTAGTTATCGATTCTTTTTTAGTAATCGATTCACTTTTTTAGTAAGAAATTCTTTTTTTAGGTATTTGATTTTTTTTAATAAACTTTCTTTTTTAACAATATTTTTTGTAATAAATTCATAAATTTAGAGTTCGATTCTTATTTTAGTAAAAAATTCACCTTATTAGGAACTGAATCTTTTTTAGTAATTGACTCCTCCTTTTTTATTAATTGATACATTCAACAAATAATCCATTGAGTCGATTTTTTTCATAGGTTTTTAGTATAAATAATTAATCTTTTTGTAAATTATTTGGTTTTTAGTAATCGATTCTTTTTTGTAGTTAAAGTTAAAGTTTTTCTGAAAACTTTTCAAAAAGTATCGATGAAAAGAGCCACACGTTTGTCTTTCTGATTAAACGTTGCACACTAGCCTTTGATCTTTGTGACGTCGCAAACAAAATGGCTGACGCATGAATAAGGGAAACTACTAGCTAACGAACGTAGCGAAATCTGACAATGATGGAAACAAATTCCAAATTAAAAGTCAATGGTATAAAATAAGTAAATATTCAGAGCTTTAACAATCACTTTTCACATCATTATTTCAAAATCAGATTGTAGCTGAACTCTTACGCTTCATCTGAAATTTGCTTCATTTGTATGACGAGGCTTTAGCGAGCTACTTTAGTTAGAAAGTATAAATACCATTCACTTCTAGTGTCCACAATAAAGTGTGTGTGTGTGTTTGTGTGTGTGTGTGTTCTTGAGCCCGAGCTGTGTTCAGTCATTAGCGCTACAAATTGTGACAGAGTTTTTTTTTTTACTGCCGTACAATCAGGCAGTGGCCCAGACATACCACACACACACACACACACACACACACACACACACACACACACAATCTGCATCCCATATTTACAATTTTACCACATCCTAACAATAACACACGCAGCACTGGTGCAAAACACACAGCCAGAGCTAATGAATCACTCACACACACACACACACACACACACACACACACACACAGAGCCACGGAGAGCGTTAAGTACAACCAGCTGTGTGATTGGGGGGGTTAGAGGGACAGAGAGAGACAGAAAGACAGTGTGTGTGTGTGTGTGTGTGTGTATGTGTGTGTGTGCGTTAAAGGGATAGTTTAGTCAAGTATTAACGGTACACAGTGTCTCCTATGTTCAGTGTCTGAAGTTTAGCTTCTTTAGTTTTGTGCTTCAAGTTACGATGCTAAAGTCTGTCACGCAAAATCGCATTCATGAGTAAACACAAAATCATATTCATAAATAAACCTAAAATTGTATTCACAAATAAACACGCAAAATCGTATTCACAAATAAACACGCAAAATCGTATTCATGAATAAACGCGCAAAATCGTATTCACGAATAAACGCGCAAAATCGTATTCACGAATAAACACGCAAAATCGTATTCACGAATAAACACGCAAAATCGTATTCACGAATAAACACGCAAAATCGTATTCACGAATAAACACGCAAAATCGTATTCACAAATAAACACGCAAAATCGTATTCATGAATAAACACACAAAATCATATTCATAAATAAACATGCAAAATCGTATTCACGAATAAACACGCAAAATCGTATTCATGAATAAACACGCAAAATCATAAACATATACCACACAAAATTCATAAATAAACACACAAAATCATATTCATAAACACGCAAAATCGTATTGATAAATAAACACGCAAAATCGTATTCACGAATAAACACGCAAAATTTTATTCATAAACAAACAGGCAAAACTGTTCTATACTTGGCTAAGAAGACACGATTAGGCACGGAGGGGGCGGAGTCTTAGCAAACTGCGGTAATTTGAAAACGAAAATGAAGTGATTCCGATTGTCCAAGATGGCGGCCGTCGTAAATAATGTCTGAGTGTTGAGCTACATGATGAAGTGTGACAGGAAGTCCATATTAGCAAAGATTTTGCGTGACATAGACTTCCGTTATTCTATTACTTGTTAGCTACATTAGCATCCAAACACGTCTCAGCTGTTCGTCTACTCTGGCCAAAATGTTCCTTTAAGAAAGAAAGAAAAAGTGTGTGTGTGTGTGTGTGTGTCGGAGGCTCATGTGAACCGAGCTGTAGCGTAAAGTCTCTCTGGTTTTGCGGTTCTCTGTCCCTCTCAAGCCCCTGGCGGCCATCTTTGTTTTGACAGAGCGCTGCAGTTCCAGAAACTTCTCTCAGATGTGCTGAAGTAAGGGGAAAAACAAAACAAGCTCACACACATCGCCTGGCCTGCTCTCGCCCAGCACACACACACACACACTCTTTAACACACACACTTTAACACAAACACACACTCTTTAACACACACGGTTAAGTGGATATGGACACGTTCGCTTCCTGTGTGTGTGTGTGTGTGTGTGTGTGTGTGTGTGTAGTAAAGGGAATGTATTTGGATTTCTGGTGGAAAACGTTGTTTTAATCGCTGCGGTTCGGCCTCGAATACCAACATGTGAGCGTGCGCTGAATTTCACACACCTCCACATGTGTTAGCGCTTTGCGATGTATAGTTCTCAGTCCAAAAACAAACACACACAATAGCTGTGAAAAGTAGAAAACACACACACACATACACACTTAATCCTAAATGTAGCCTC
Organism: Pangasianodon gigas; assembly: GCA_022758105.1. Taxonomy (NCBI): domain Eukaryota; kingdom Metazoa; phylum Chordata; class Actinopteri; order Siluriformes; family Pangasiidae; genus Pangasianodon; species Pangasianodon gigas. The sequence goes on along the minus strand of CM040456.1, from coordinate 1,230,858 downwards.
TACTTTAGCACATCTGCGCTGTTGCGTTCTGGATTCTGATTGGTCAGAAGGTTTCTATAGCATTTTATTAGCAATTTAACGACATATCTGAGGTAAATGTTGACGTTCCGGATAATTCTGTACCATTTCCATGGTTACCGTGGCTTTACATTGTCTCTAAATGCCACTTAAACAGGTAAAATGATACTATAAATACACTTAGCATCATACGCTAGCACAACAAACAATGGGTTGAACAGTTGTGTATGGAACGCATGTTAGTTCTGTTAGCGGTTGATGCTAAGTGTCATTACAGTGTAATTTTACCTGAATGCAGCATTTTATTAGCAATTTAACAACATATCTGAGGTAAATGTTGACGTTCCGGATAATTCTGGACCATTTCCATGGTTACTGTGGCTTTACATTGTCTGTAAATGCCACGTAAACTGGTAAAATGATACTATAAATACACTTAGCATCATGCGCTAATACAACAAACAATGGGTTGAACAGTTGTGTATGGAACGCATGTTAGATGTGTTAGCGGTTGATGCTAAGTGTCATTACAGTGTAATTTTACCTGAATGCAGCATGTTATTAGCAATTTAACAACATATCTGAGGTAAATGTTGACGTTCCGGATAATTCTGTACCGTTTCCATGGTTACCGTGGCTTTTCATTGTCTGTAAATGCCACGTAAACTGGTAAAATGATACTATAAATACACTTAGCATCATGCGCTAATACAACAAACAATGGGTTGAACAGTTGTGTATGGAGCGCATGTTAGTTGTGTTAGCAGTTGATGCTAAGTTTCATTACAGTGTAATTTTACCTGAATGCAGCATTTTATTAGCAATTTAACAACATATCTGAGGTAAATGTTGACATTCCGGATAATTCTGTACCGTTTCCATGGTTACCATGGCTTTTCATTGTCTGTAAATGCCACGTAAACTGGTAAAATGATACTATAAATACACTTAGCATCATGCGCTAGCACAACAAACAATGGGTTGAACAGTTGTGTATGGAGCGCATGTTAGTTGTGTTAGCAGTTGATGCTAAGTTTCATTACAGTGTAATTTTACCTGAATGCAGCATTTTATTAGCAATTTAACAACATATCTGAGGTAAATGTTGACATTCCGGATAATTCTGTACCGTTTCCATGGTTACCATGGCTTTTCATTGTCTCTAAATGCCACTTAAACAGGTAAAATGATACTATAAATACACTTAGCATCATACGCTAGCACAACAAACAATGGGTTGAACAGTTGTGTATGGAACGCATGTTAGTTCTGTTAGCGGTTGATGCTAAGTGTCATTACAGTGTAATTTTACCTGAATGCAGCATTTTATTAGCAATTTAACAACATATCTGAGGTAAATGTTGACGTTCCGGATAATTCTGGACCATTTCCATGGTTACTGTGGCTTTACATTGTCTGTAAATGCCACGTAAACTGGTAAAATGATACTATAAATACACTTAGCATCATGCGCTAATACAACAAACAATGGGTTGAACAGTTGTGTATGGAACGCATGTTAGTTGTGTTAGCGGTTGATGCTAAGTGTCATTACAGTGTAATTTTACCTGAATGCAGCATTTTATTAGCAATTTAACAACATATCTGAGGTAAATGTTGACGTTCCGGATAATTCTGTACCGTTTCCATGGTTACC
>CM040456.1:1204183-1224183 GCA_022758105.1 Pangasianodon gigas | reverse complement strand
GCAGAGTTCATTAAGAATATGTTTATACAGTATATTGAATAATAATTTGCGAGACATGGAGAAAGTTCATCTTCATCCACAAATACAAAACAATGCAAATTACAAAAAAACATCCTGCACTCAGTTCCTGGTAAATAACTGTTGCATGACATGCATTTGCATAGTGAAACCTGATTGGCTCTCATATTTGATGATGTAATAACACTCTCCTTCTGCAAAATAATCTCTTCTTTTTTCAGTAAGATATTTCAGGGGAAAAAAAGAAGCACTCAATTTTTGCACAGGTCTAAACAATAAAATGAATTCCCCTAGCTTTATTTTTGTTTGTTTGTTTGTTTGTTTGTTTGTTTGTTTTTAATCATTATAATAATCATTTCCTTTAAATAACCCCAATGAAAGGTTTTAACTGTAATAAACAATGTCATGCAGAATCTAGTGTTATATATGAATAATAATATTAATAATAAGACAGACTTGGTGAGACATATATTATGAATGAATGCTACAGGAGAGCAGTGTGTGTGTGTGTGTGTGTGTGTGTGTGTGTGTGTGTGTGTGTGTAAAACCGCTGTTGTCTCTGTGGTGTTGCTGTGCTTGTTTACTCACACACAAAAACAAACACACACCCGTCTTGGCCTGAATTATGCACAACACTCCAATACACACTCAGCATCACCATCTGCTTCGCCTGTGTGTGTGTGTGTGTGTGTGTAACAGTGTGAGTAAACAAGCACAGTGACACCACAGAGATAACAGCAGTTTTACACACACACACACAGAAAAAAAACACACTGCAATAATTTATACAGTTCAGTTTAATATGATTGATTGATTCAGTTTAGTTTGACTCAGTTTGATTTGATTCAGTTTAGTATGATTCAGTTTAGTTTAATTCATTTCAGAGCGTACATAATAGACAAAGACTCTCTCTCTCTCTCTTTCTCTCTGTCTCTCTGTCTCACACACACAAACACACTCACACACTCACACGCTGTCTTCTTTTCCTTCCATAACCTGTGACTTTCCGAAAACAAAGCAATAAAGAAGGTGGTGTGTGTTTGTGTTGGCTGATAAGGGAACATTGTTGATTAGAGACACAACCTTAAAAAAATCTTTGCAGTTCTGCAGCATTTGTCAACACACACACACACACACGCACACACACACATCCTGATAAGACGCATCTTTTACATGAGTGTGAAGTAAATTGCACAATGTCTACTTGTCACACTTCAGATCATTCCAAAGAGAGAGAGACACACACACACACACACACAGTCTGTGTGTTTAGACTAGAGTGAGGTCCAAAAGTCTGAGTGGGCGACCAAGAGCTGTTTTTATATCTTCCGTTAGCGAAAGCTGATACGACATTTTCCCTCGTCTGATCCTTATTATAAAAGAATCTGCCGGCTGCGTCCCAAACGCTCATGTTTAATAGAAGACTGCTAACATGAACATGTGGTTTGGGACGGGTACCAGTGTACCAGGGACACTGCTCTGGTGTTAGCTACTTCCTAAACTGGCCTGCTAGCTAATGGTTTAGTTTGTGGTTTGAATTTGAGATTCCTTCCTTACATATTTATTTCATCTGAATGTCACGTTTATTAAAACAACTGGCGTCTTATGCTAGAAAGCAAACTAGGCACGATGTTTGGGACAGAGCCCTCGAACTGAAAGCAATGCATCATGGGATATCGCTGTTTGACCATGAAGTATAGTTCCTCTCTAAAGACTTAAGGGAGTTGCACATACTTTCTAAGAGTTTAAACAAATAAAGTAAGATTTGTGCTCAGTGGTTTTCGAGCCTCTACAAACGGCGTTCAGCAGAGACGCATGTTTAAAAAAGCTCGCCGAGTCCCAGCACTTTTTTTCCTTGAGAAACAGATAGATTTACAAGGCATGTGTGCAAAAGTGTGTGAGACTCCCCAGATCGAAAAAACACAGAAGATGTTGGCAAGAGCGAAATTATACATCTGTGAAGGTTAATACCTGTTTTCATTGGCTCAGCGTGCAGGTAGTTCTTAAAACGCCTGAGACGGCCGCTTTCTCCCGCACTGTGCTGACTCTCAGAGTTCTCTACACGGGAAAAACGACACTGCTCTTTAAACAGAAACGACTCAACAGCTCCACTGAGACCCACATTAAATCACTTTAATTATTTTTCACCGCTAATTTTTCCATCATTTTGCCGTTATGGATGCAAGAGTACGCAGCACAAATCATCCGACTTCAAATGGCATCAGGAGTTACGAGGCTGGAGAAGAGGTTCCATGCCAGAGCCATGTTTTTTATTAATATCAACACAACAAAGGGCTGGGACAGAGCGAGAACCAAAAATAAACGCAACAATTAACCAGATAACCCTGTGATATACTGTAGAACCCAATGATATACTGCGGAACACATACCTGATAACCCACTGATAAACTGGAGAACCCAGCATTATTCCTAGTTATCCAGTAATATACTGTGGAACCTAACGATAGACCGGGTAACCCAAGGATACATTGAGGAACATAATGATATACCTGATAACACATTGATCAACTGGAGAACCCAGCAATATATCAGATAACTCAATGATGCACTATAGAACCCAATGATTTACTGGAGAACCGAACGATAGACCTAAAAACCCACTGATAAACTGGAGAACCTAGCATTATACCTGGTTGTCCAATAATATACTATGGAACCTAACACAATACAAGAGAACCCAATTATATGCCATTAAGCCCAACAATACATGAGGTAATATACTGATACACCCTAGAACCCAAAGATATACCAGGGAACCGAGTGATATACCCAATAACCCAATTATGAACTGGAGAAACAAAGAATACAGTGGATAACCTAACAATATATCTACTAATCCAATGATAAACTGAAGAACCCAATGATAAGTCATACAACCTAATGATAAAAAAAAATATTTACCAGGTAGCCTAGTGATACACTGTAGAACCTGACATTATGGCAAGGAACCTACTGATATACCCAATAACACACTCATTAACTGGACAACCCAGCAATATAGCTGATTAGCCAGAGAACATACCAAGATGCAAGAGGACCCAATTATATACATAGAAGTCCAACAATATACCAGATAACAACATTAATACTTTGTAGAACCCAATGGTATACAGAAGAATTCAGTAAGATAATGGAAAAAACCCAAGAAAATAACAGAGAACCCAATGATATACTGAAGAATCCAAATATACTGTAGAATCCAATGATACTGCATAATAGAGAACCCAATGATATTCCATACTATACAATAATAAACTGTGGAACCTAACAATATACCAGATAACCCAATGACAAAACGGAGAACCGGGGTATACCGGGGAAGCTAATAAAATGAAATAGTCTTGTGCCTATGCTGTAGAACCCAACAATATACTAGGCAACCCAAGAATATGCTGGGGAAACTAAGAAAAAGACAGAGAACCCAATTATATACAAGGAAACCCTAGAATATGCAAGATAACCTACTGATACTCTGTAGAACCCAGTGATACACTAAAGAATTCAGAGATAGTGGAGAACCCAAGAAATACAGCAGAATCCACTGAACATACACTGAAGAACCCAATCGTATATAAGCGAATAAAATGATGTGGTGAAGAACCAAACAATATGTGTATCAGATTACTTAATAATACACCCAGTGTTGCAGCTTAGAACCAAATATACTAAAAACTATACTGAAGAACTGAATAATATAGTGAGAAATGTACTGATACACTGAGGAAAAAGCAGGAGAACCCAAAGAAATGTGTGAGAAGTCAACTCTGTGTGGCATCTGATTCATCACCATCCTGCAGATATCCGTGTGTGTGTGTGTGTGTGTGTGTGTGTGTGTGTGTGTGAGAACACAGCGAGTCATGCACAGGATCTTAAACCTCTCAAGGCCCTGAAAACGATCAAATGACAGGTTACACAAGAACCACCGGCTGGAAATAAGTGGTCTCGCTGAGAGGGAGAGAAAACACACTTGTCCTTTTCCGAGGAGCAGAAACAAGACACCAGAACCGCAACAGAACATCAGAGACATGCCAGAGAACTCAACAATATAATGCAGAAACCAACAATCTACTGGAGAACTGAGTAAGATACCAGAAAACTGGAGAATGTAACGTAATGCAGGAGAACGCCATATACTGGGAAAGCCAGTGTTATACTGGAGAACCTAATAATATGCTCAGAAACCCAATGATATACTGGAGGACATAAAGACACACTGGAGAACCCAATAATATGCATAGAAACCCAATGGTGGGAAACCAAAAGCATTGCAGGACAACCCAATTATATGCAATGGACAATGTACTGGAGAACCAAGTAACAACCTGGATAACTGTGGAATATAAGATAATTCAAAAGAACCCAAATGATATACCAGGAAACCCAGTGACATACTGGAAATCCTGATGACCCAATGATATACTTGGGAAACCAGTGATATTATGGAGAACCCAATGATATTCTGGCAATTATAATGATATATGGGAGAACCCAATGACCAAATGACCCAATGATATACTGGAGAAGCTAATGATATATTAGAAAACCGAAATAATATGCTCAGAAACCCAACGATATACTACAAAAACCCATTGTTATACTTGAGAACCCAATGATATACTTGGGAAGCCAATGAGATACTGGAGAACCCAATGGTATACTGGGGAATACAATGATATTTTGGAGAACCCAATGATATTCTGGCAATTACCATGATATATGGAAGAACCCGATGACATATTGGAGAATCCAATTATATACTAGGCAAATCAAATGACACATTTGGGAACTCAATGATATACTGGAGAACCCAATGATACCATGGAGAACCAAATTATCTACCTAACTAAGAACAAGCACAAGAACCCAACAATATCCTGAAGAACCCACGATATGCTGAAAAATCAACAATAAATGAAACTCAATTTTTACGAACATGCTGCTTTGCATTGATGGTTCCTTAGAGTTGTTCTCTAAAGTTGAATCTGGACCAATCAGAGATGTCCAGGGTTGCAAGCTCCGCCCCCAAGAGATGGAAAGTACCAAAAATAATCAGTGTCTGAACAGGAAACAAAAACTGGTGGAAACGTTCATGAGTTCCTGAAAAAGTTCCTGTGGTATAACAGGAGTTATACATGAGTATGCATGACGTGTGTGCGTGTGTGTGTGTGTGTGTGTGTGTGTGTGGTGGGGCAGTTTGATGGGTGTCCTCCACAATCCCATAATCCCGCAGGACCAGTGGCCTTCAGCCAGAGACTGTGTTGTTTTTGCTGTTTTTGGCGAGTGTTTCCGTGTGGGCCTGTGGGTGCTTCTGAGAGCCATTATTTTATAGAGTGTAACACACACACACACATGCATACACACACTTATACACATACGCTTATGCTGTAATTACACGCAACCCTCTCTCATTCTTGTTCTTGCTTTTTCACTTTCTCACACACACACACACACACACACACACACACACACACACACAGTGTCCTTCAGTGTTCCTCATCTGGTTCGAGTTTGATGCACATGCTCTGGTTTTACAGCTCCAGTCTTGTATTTCATGGCAGATTTACCCAGCGGTTTGGTTCTACACAACTAATGACGGCACATCTCTTGTAAATTGTGGCGCACCAATAATCTCCTGCTCAAAGCGACTTTTTCCCTCCTGCATACACACACACACACACACACAGCTCAGAGGTGGCCTTGCCTCCGTTCTTACTCTTGCTACAAAGACCTCCTGTTTTCTGCTCTCTAAAATTCAAATATACACCAACATTTGATTAAAAAAAACAAAATGTGCTAACGAACACCAACATTCTCTAAAAATATTTTTTTTAAAAACAAAAGTTCTACAAAATGTGCCAACAAACACCAACATTCTCAAAAAAAAACTTCAAAGGTTCTCCAAAATGTATCAACACACACTAAACTTCTCTAAAAAAAACTCAAAATGTCCTCTAAAATGTACCAACAAACACCAACATTCGGTAAATGATGCTATGTTCTGGCATTCACTGATCTCATCCACAGGTGTTTAATATTGTTTGATGGTGAATGTTGGTGTTTGATGGTGTTTGTTGGTTAGCAGATCCTCACACTCTTCATTTCAAAAGCGAATGTTGGTGTTTGATGTATAACTCAAAACCCTAAAGGTGTGGGGTAGAGTGGTGGTATTTAATGGAGAATGATGGTTTTTGATGGGAAACTGTTTTTTATGGAGAATGGTGGTTTTAAATGTGGTTTGATGGTAAGTGAGTAGTGTGTTCTGGTGTTTATTGATGAGTGTGAGTGTTTAGTGGTGTTTAGGTGTTGTTTGATAGACTTTACTGTTTTATTGGTCTTTGATAGAAAGTGTTGGGTTTAATGATGAGTGTTGGCGTTTGATAGGAAATGGTGGTGTGTTTTGGTGTTTATTGGTTAATGTCAGTGTTTAAATTTTCATTTGGTGGACAATGCTGGTGTTTTATGGTGTTTGTTGGTGTTTGATAATCATGTGCAGACCCGTACATTCCTTACTATTTCAAAATCAGCTTTGAAACAGGCTTCTCCACGTTCTTCTCTGAGCTCTTCATGCAATTAGCGGAGGTAATTTCCAGTTCAAGATTTTTCCACTACTGTCCGCGGTGTTATTTTGAAGCGATCACCAAATGGCAGAAAGAAAAGAAATAAGTGGATGGGTTTTTTTTATTATTTAAAAAAAAAGGGACATGCACAGGAAGCGGCCGCATGTGCTTTTAGTCGTTTCAGACGCAGGCAATTATTGCTGTTTTCGTTGTAAAATGGAGGACCACATGTACTCTTTCCTGCCCTCCTGTTTAGCAGAGGGGCATAATTTACCCTCGCTATTAGCCCCCTGGGGCAATCAGGCACGGCAATCATACACACACACACGCGCACACACACACACATGCTCAGATCACAACACAGCCAGGCGCATGACAACAGCTTCAAAAAATGCGTCATACGCAACTAAAGTGTGAAACAGACACTTACACACATTGTCAGAAACTGTCACAGAAGAAGACAATGCCTGTCAGGCAGCCACGCAGGAGTGTGTGTGTGTGTGTGATTTTGTCTTAACAGGCTCATTTCGTCCTGATGGCTTTAAATGATTTCATCACAATTAATGACACACACCGCAGCTCCCTGTGACTCACTGGCAGATGTTCAGGGACCTCGGAGTGTCTTCATCTCTCTCTCAGAGCTAAAGAGGCACTTTCCTCCTGTGACAAACGAGGCCGTGCGCCTTGTCAGCGTCTGATCCGTAACCCTCGACACTCAAAGCGGTAAATTATCGACACATCTGTTCAGACTTTGTTAAAAAATGTAGCCACCTTTTATCCTTTTTTTTCCTCGTGCATATTGATGATCTGCACTTTTTTCACCCTCCAGTTGTTTAGCAGCTTCAACGTTCAAGGATGAACATCTTCTGCGAGTGTAGCCTTTCTTCTCTTTTTTTTTCTACAAAGGCACTGAGAATGTGATCTCGATTATAGTTGACTAATTATAGCTGTCATGTCAGAATTACAGTAATTACAAGCTTGTGAAAAGGATTTACATTTAACTCTTTATGTGTCAATCAAACATCTGGTTATTTCCTTCCATCCAACACATGACATAAAAATGGAATTTAACTTACTCAGAGGAAATTAACATCTCTGAGTGGAATCTCATACTTACAGGAATTCTGATATGACGTAAACACGCTGCAAGCTCAGAATCAAGCTTCACTAGGAATGACATCAGCATGTCTACTAACAGGTTTCCAAGGGGATGAATTAAACACCACACAGTCCAATGATTCAGCTACCATGTAAAATGGAAACTGCTAGAATATTACTCAACTTTGAGATTTGTTTAGCTCTGGTATCACTATAAGCTTAAGATTCTTAGCTGAAGATTGTGAGGTTTGTTGGACAATGTTAGTGTTTGTTGGACCATGTTAGTGTTTGGTGGAGAGGATTGTGGTTTGGTGGACAATGTTAGTGTTTGGAGGACAATGTTAGTGTTTGGTGGAGAGGATTGTGGTTTGGAGGACAATGTTAGGGTTTGGTGGAGAGGATTGTGGTTTGTTGGACAATGTTAGTGTTCAGTTGACAATGTTAGGGTTTGGTGGAGAGCATTGAGGCTTGGTGGACAATGTTAGGGTTTGATGGAGAAGATTGAAGTTTGGTGGACAATGTTAGGGTTTGGTGGAGAAGACTGAGGTTTGGTGGACAACATTAGGGTTTTGTGGAGAGCATTGAGGCTTGGTGGACACTGTTAGGGTTTGGTGTCGAAGACTGAGGTTTGGTGGACAATGTTAGGGTTTGGTGGAGAAGATTGAGGTTTGGTGGACATCATTAGGGTTTGGTGGAGAAGAAGAATTTAAACTAACACTTTTCACCTGTAAAGATTCTGCAGTACAATTTAGAAGACCCTAATGACATCATTAGTGACCTAAAAAATAAATAAATCTTTAAAGCTTTACAAATAACTTTGTTAAAGAAACTTAACACAATGGTGTTTATAGCATAACACTACAACATTACTGATGTGCAGTCAGCTTCAGAAATATTGGCACCCTCAGTAAAAATGGGTTTAAAAAAGGGGGTCATTACAAAGTCTTTGCTGTTAATGAGAGAAATAAAACCTATAATTAAAGTCATTTCATGCTAAGAAAAAAACTACATTATCAACAATATATTATATTTATATTAAAAAAAAAAAACACGTCAAAATTATTGGCACCCAGCATTTAGTGTTGTGCAACCTCACTGTGCCAATATAAACGTCTTCAATAAAGCTTAATGAGATCAGAGAATACAAAGCAACAATTCTGAGACCACTTTAAGAGGGTGCCAATAATTATGGAGCAGACAGTAACTATTTCAGATTGTTACCTTGGTATAAGGTCAAGTCGATAATGTATATTGTCGCTCATTTTATCAAGAACGAGTCTCCAGTGCAGAAGAGCGATATGAAAAATCAGACATGTGAATTATCTTATTAATCACAGCGTGTTAAGTATTTCTGTAAACAATGATATTGTCATTTCTATGTGTGTGTGTGTGTGTGTGTGTCTTGGCTAATGCTAAGTAAATATATGAGACGTACGCAGCGTATGAGGTCAATAGAAACAGGAGAAGCTGTCTCATTAAGCACGTCAGAGCCACAGAGCGGACGTTCCTGACTTCATTCATTCGTTTCGCTCCCTAATTGCGAACTTAATTTTCCGACTCCATTGATTTTTTTTCTCTTTTTTTTGCCTCCTCTCCGTCTGTTCATTTTCCTAATGAAACGCTTCAGAGCAATTTGGTGCCAAGTAAGTAAATGGAGCTTTAATTTGAGGGGTGGCTGCAGGAAGCAGATCTTTCAGCCCCGTGTCCTTCCGCACATTGTGAATGCTTAACACACACACACACATGCCACATGCACACACACCCTGTTGTCATGGTATACACCACTCTGGTGTAGGTGTTTAGTATAGAAGAAGACTGTAGTTTGTTTGAGAACACGACATTGGTGTTTGGTGGAGAAGATTGTGGTTTGTTGGAAACATCAGTGTTTGGTGGTGAATGATGGTGTTTGGTGCAGAAGATAATTTTAGTTTATTGTAGAATGTTGGTGTTTTGTGGAGAAGATTGTGGTTTGCTGTAAAATGTTTGTTTGGTGGAGATGTTTGTGGTCTGGTGGAGAAGATTGTGTTTTATGAGAACATTGGTCGAGAAGGTCGTGGTGTGTTGGAGAATGTCAGTGTTTGGTGGAAAAGGTCGTGGTGTGTTGGGGAATGTCAGCATTTGGTGGAGAAGGTCGTGGTGTGATGGAGAACGTCAGTGTTTGGTGGAGAAGGTCGTGGTGTGTTGGAGAACGTCAGTGTTTGGTGGAGAAGGTTGTGGTGTGTTGGAGAACATCAGTGTTTGGTGGAGTATGCTCGTGTTGAAGAAGATTGTGGTGTGTTGGAGAACGTCAGTGTTTGGTGGAGAAGGTTGTGGTGTGATGGTGAATGTCAGTGTTTGGTGGAGAAGATTGTGGTGTGATGGAGAATGCCAGTGTTTGGTGGAGAAGGTTGTGGTGTGTTGGAGAATGTCAGTGTTTGGTGGAGAATGTTCGTGTTGAAGAAGGTAGTGGGGTGTTGGAGAATGTCAGTGTTTGGTGGAGAATGTTCGTGTTGAAGAAGGTAGTGGTGTGTTGGAGAATGTCAGTGTTTGGTGGAGAAGGTAGTGGGGTGTTGGAGAATGTCAGTGTTTGGTGGAGAAGACTGCTTTTGTTTTTAGATCTCTGGAGTTAGGAAGAAGCAGATATTTCAGGTCGTGTCCTTCTGCATTTTGAGAATGCAACACACACACACACACACACACACACACACACAGCTCAGGGATTAGTCTGTTAAACCAAGCTTTCTTATTGAGAAGATTAGGTCATTAATTTCGCCCCTTACATATGAAAATATTGACGGTTCCCATGCACCCTGCCATTTGGGTTTCTGACCTGCCGCGTCGCTCGCTGAGATAAATCTACACCGGCGTGTGGAGCTCAATACTCCGTAGATTTATCCATCCAAGAAACTGATAAACAAGCAATATATTAGCTTGATATGTTATCACTGGAGGAGGTTTATCGATTAGCGTGGTGAGAAATTGTCCAGACAGGATGAGCGACGGAACATGTGAGGACACCATGTTAGGGAGTTGAGACATGCGGGATATTTTTTGGAGGACATCAGCGTGACGTCCCGTCTCTGACTAACCCTCCAGACCCGAAGCGAGTCATTTACAAAAACGGGGTTCGCATTACGAAAAAAAGTTTTTCCGAAGAAAATCACAGTCGCAGTTTTCCTCCTACTCCGAGAAACAGGAGTCTCGTCTCAGTGGCGATGAGTAATGAAAGAGAGAAAGAGAGAGAGAGAGAGTGAGAGTGAGAGTGAGAGAGAGAGAGAGAGAGAGAGAAAGAGAAGGAGGGAGAGATGTGTGTGTGTGTGTGTGTGTGTATGAGGGGGGGTTCTCTTTCCAAAAAGTCATCTGTTCTTCGTTTGTCCGGAGCTTGGGAACAGAATATCAGGAAGCGCTCCGGTTGTGGCGGAAGATGAAAAGAGGAGAGGAATGAATAAAAAAACACGTGTCGCACATGTACTGTGGCAGACTGCATATGTCCTGCGAATCAGTTTGAATAGGGCTGAGACACAGCAGCCAACACACTCACACACACACACACTGACACACACACACACACTCACACACACACACTGACACACACACACACACTCACACACACACACACACTCACACACACACACACACAAAATCCCTAGCACAGAAAAACCAGCAACAAAATTTGCTCATATTTTTTATCAACAAATTCAGACAAAACTCATTCGCTCACTAATAACACATAGCGGACCATACCATTTTAGACCGTACCAATTTCACCTCCTTGTAAACCCCCCCCCATTACACAACAGCGACCAATCACACACAACAAAGGCTAGTCTCGACTACATAGGCTCCTCCCACAACTATCAGAATACGATCTTATTGGCTCTCAAATTTATGCACTTCCATGCATTGGTTTATATCAGTTCAGTGGGGTGTACAAACTTTCACACAACATGACGACAATAAGCTTCTATAGGTTATGTTGTGTGTAAGTGTGTAGTTGTGTGTGTCTGTGTATTTTGTACGAAGCTGTACGCAGTGTTTGTGTGTATATTATGTATACTGTGTTTGTCACTTATCTCTTTGTTGCACTATCACTTTCATTCTGTCACTTTCTCACTGTTGCTGTCACTTTGTAACTTTGTTGCTGTTGCGTTGTTGCTATCACTGTCATTTCGTCGATTTCTCATCGACATATTGTCACTTTGTCACTGTCCCTCTGTTGCTTTGTCACCATTACCATGTCGTTGTCACATTGTCACCTTCATTTTGTCAGTTCCTTGTTGTCGCTGTGTTGCTGTTGTTTTGTTATTTTGTTGCTGTCACTTTGTCATTGTTGCTTTTTTCCTGTGTCACTGTCACTTTGTCGCTGTCACTTTAATGCTTTGCGGCTGTGTTGTTTTACTTTGTTACTGTCGCTTTGTCGCTGTCCCTTTGTTACTTTCACTTTGTTAATGTCCCTTTGTTACTATCACTTTGTCGCTGTCACTGTGTCGCTGTCACTTTTATGTCTTTGCTTCTGTGTTGTTGTCACTTTGTTGCTGTCACTTTGTCACTGTAGCGTTCTCATTGTTTCTTTATCGCTGTGCCCCGTCACTTTGACGTTGTCACTGTCATGCTGTTGCTTTGTTGCTGCCTTGCTGTCGCTTTCTCACTTTCTTGCTGTTGTTTTGTCACTTTGTCGCTATCGCTGAACTGTGTATATAGTAAATGAACGGTCCTTTTCACTTTGTCGCTTGCTAGTATGAATGCAGGATAAAATCCAACAAAGGGACTTTTTACCCTCTGATCCACCATCAAAAGCAACATCAGATACCATTTAGCCGAGCATGTTGATGATTCTCTCTCTCTCTCTCTCTCTCTGCATGTTGAACGACGCTAACGAACGCTCAGGTAGCACTTCCATTATGCAGAGGAGCCACTTAACACATCCCACACCTCATTAACGGTAATAAGTGGCGTTTGCCACCTCCTTTGTCAGCAGGGTAAGCAATCAATAGGGTCATTTCACATCATAACAGCTACCGGCGCACATTACTATCTTGTTCATGGCGGGAACGGCGGCCATTAAGGCCTGGAGCAGATTAGATAGGAGGGAGAAGACAGATGGAGAGAATTACGCCGAGCTAAGAGACGGATCAATATGTGGATAGCTGTGGAGATAATTCCACAGCCGGGAGATTTTCGGCTCGGCCATATTACAGCTCCTGTGCTGCTCTTTTGTGTTTGTGTACGCTAATGCGTGTGTGTGTGTGTATGTGGCCCGTGTGCCCCTGCTGTGTCATGTCAGTGCGTTTTCACACACTCGCTCGTCGCTGAACAAGCCTGATGAGGGCTAATTACAGCGCAGCGGCGGCCTGAACAGACGCACATGCGCCTTTAATTACAGGAAACAACGGTGTTAATATTTTATGGAAATGCACATCGGCGTGGAACCCCGGAGTGTGTGACATTGAGACTCAGGAAGAGACATTTACTGTTCACACACATACACACACACACACACACAAAAGAAAAGCCAGTAAACGCGACTAAAACCACTCTGACTTCAGATCAGGCTGCAGTGTGAACGTGATCAGCTCCATAGCTTCAGAATAAAACTAAGAAAAAATGGCTTACCCTAACATAAAAACTTTAATCCCATCTCACTAATCCCATGTTCCTGATGTTTCATTGCTAGTCCTGGTTTGCTAGCCCGCTACGCTAAAGCAAACTCCTCAGATTAGCAGCTACATTTCATAACACAACTCCATCACCTGTCTGGTTAAAACCCTTTATATACGTATCACTGCTAACTGATATCAGTTGGATTAGCGCCCAGCGCTAGCAGCTACATTAGAGCTTAATGGTAAGACGATCACGATGTGATGTCTGAGCAGATCCAGGGCACTAATTAGGCGCCCTAGAGTAGGGCTAAAAGGGACGAGGCGTGTAGTTAAAGCTCTTTGATATCCGCTCGGCTATTAAATATAGATGTGCAGAAAATCATTACAGGCATCGGGATTAATTTAATTAGCTATGAAAAAAAAAACACATACTGATAACATAGGGATAGGGCTCGGGATATGTGTGTGTGTGTGTGTGTGTGTGATAATCCGGTTGACTCGTGGCGACACACAAACAAGATTTAGCTCCTCAAAGCAAACAGACGCGGCGGGGAAACAGCGCGAGGGCCAGAGCAGGAGCAGGACGAGCCAGATGAATTATTCACACACACTTACACTTTCACACACACACACACACACACACACAGTATCCAAACAGAAACTCTCCAACTAGCTAGCGTCCCAAACTGAGCTTAGCATTCTTCCCTGCTCACTTCATGAGTAGAAACACACAATCTCTCTCTCTCTCTCTCTCTCTCTCTCTCTCTCACACGCACACACACACACACACACACACACACACACACACACACACAGTGCCCATCCCCCGCCCCATCCTCCATCTCTATCCATCAGCATGAAGGGCCGTGTGGACAGACGCAGGAGCTTTATTGAGTTTATGGGCGATTGAGTGCTTAGCCCGTGACCCCGCTTGACCCCTGTCATATTTATGGCTTTTGGAGAAAGTGTAGAGCGATTTGGGATACAGCATGCTGCCCTTTACTCCCTTCACACACACACACACACACACACACACATACACACACACACACACACACAGAAACCCTCAGGGTCGTGTGCTTTATTCCTACATTTCACACTTCCCTCAGTTCATCTTGTTTCTCCATCACTCCACGTTCACACTAGCAGGTGACGAGTCTCTCGTGTTGCATGAAACGTCTCTCCTGTTAGTAGCTATTTATATTTAGATATATTTATATATATATATCTTCTAAAGCTAACACAAATTAAATAATCAGTTGAGAGAGAATCAGCTGTGTGATTTAAATGTTACGTTCACCACACACACACACACACACACACACACACACACACACACGCACACACACCAATGATCTCTGTTGCTTCTTTCCACACTTTATTTTCCTTCCTAACGTCTCTGTACACATTTATCATGACAGGAGAAGATGAAACCAGGCTTATAGGTTTTTCTTCCAGTTTTGCAGGAACTAACTGCTGTAGGAACTAAAGCTGTGTGCGGGGAAGTGAAGAAACGTCGCACCACACACACACACACACGCTGCAGGATCGATCCGAGGAATCATTCGAGACGAGAGTCTGGATTCGTCGCTTCTTTACTGAGTCGTACCTCATTTGCGTAGAGTTGAGAAAATCTCATTGCGAATGCTAATGTGAATTAAATCACTATGTATATGTGGGCGGGGCAAATTATTAACCAATATCATCATGTTACTTTTCTTTGTTCCTACATTTCCCAATCTATTATGTGTTATGTGACAGCTCTTGACCAATCAGAACACACTTTCTTGGACTTGGAAGTGAAAAGCGATAGCTAAAAATTAGTTATTAATTCTGTGCTCTGATTGGTCGAGAGAAAAGCAATTAGCACAGTTGATAGTCGTACTGTCCTGCTGAACCTTTCTGTACAGTAGTGTGTGGTTGGAGACGGAGTTGGGTTTAGTGAGGAAGTAGCGTGCACACACACACACCCACACCCACACACACACACCACTCGGCCTCCACCCCGAGCCGAGCACACGACTCACACAAGCGTGCCACTCTCCACATAAACACACACTTCCTGCTCCAAACACACCCAGCTCTCTGGAGAACGGCGACGTGTGGACCGCAAGCTTCAGGAAATGGTTCGCTCCAACTGGGACACAAAATGAGGCGCGACAGCTTCCGGAAAAAGTCTGAGTGCCCTACCTAGGGCTGTTTACGTTCCCTCAGACATCAAACGCCAAGCCGACGGCGGCTTTTTCCCAACACGACTTAACACCGAGACCGAGTTTAGCTGTGAGAGAAAGTGAAACAGAATTTAATATAAGAGTTTACAGCATGGAGACAATGACACACACACACGCATAACACACACACACACACACACGTTTATAACACACACAAACATGTTTATCACACACACACATATAACACACTCACACTTATAACACACACACGTATAGCACACACACACATGCATATAACACACACACACACGCTTATAACACACACAAAAATGTTTATCACACACACACACGTATAACACACACACGTATAGCACACACACACATGCATATAACACACACACGTATACGTGTATACCACGAACACACACACACACACACGTGTAACACACACGCATATAACACACATCTATAACACACACACACACACACACGTTAACTGTTTCCAATGAATTGGCTTAGCGATGAAGCAAACATTACGATTTGATATTTTGTAACACAACACTACTCAGTATAACAGTTAGCGTAACTTCGGCTTTACATCGTACGATTTTCAGCCTGATTTCATTCTCATAAATCGTATTTTATACATTTCATAACCAAGAGGATTTCACTGTAGCTAAAAAATCCATACAATTTACTGCGCTGTGACCAAAGACAGCCGACGACAAAGTTGTGTCAGTGTGAGAAATCTGTGATTAAAATCTCAAAGTGTGAGCGCTGCTGCTGCTGCTACACTCATCTAAAATCCACCAATCAGAGGACGGCAAACTCACCACACAGCTACACATACGCTAGCAGCGTACACGTACGAAAGAATTCTCTTTAATCACAGGTCTATCGTTAGAGGATCTTCATCATATGTAGAGAACACACACGCTATCACACAGTCTGTTATAGACTTTTACCGAGATCTCGTACAGCGTAACTCATGAGGAATAAATGTTTAAAAAAAAAAAAACACTGGAATCATAAAGTGTAACACTGAACTAACGTTAGCTAGCGTACGAGTAACATCACGTAGCTGCTGCTTAGCTAAATTTTAGACTAGCTGTTATATCCAGTGTAACTAGTATTTTTTTGCTAAGCTCAACATCGAAGCAAAAACACATTTTTAAGACTCTGTGTGTGTGTGTGTGTGTGTTTTTGTGTGTGTCGCAACCTCCAAACCCCCTCCTCATCCCCCATTTCTGTGGAATGAGGGAGTACATGGTGGTAACACACCGTACCATCGGTACCGTGCCGAGACCACGTCCCTCCCTGCATACTTCACACACACACACACACACACACACAGAGTACACACTACACATGCCCACATTTTGGCTCGCACCCAGAGAACCTGTCATAGACACATATCAAGATAAATACCTCACATTTACACACACACACACGCGCACACACACACGCACACACGGCTGTCCGGTTGCATTTTTTCACACTGAATTTATCAGGTGTGTCTTACTTAAGAATTACAGTTTAGAGAAAGTGAAATCCCTCTAAGTGACTGTCAAAGTCCATCAGACTCACACTGTCTCTCTCTCGCTACCTGTCTCTCTCTCTCTCTCTCTCTCTCTCTACCTGTCTCTCTCTCTGCCTGTCTCTCTCTCTAGCTGTCCCTATCTATATATATAGGAATATCTCTCTCTCTGTCTCTCTCTCTCTCTATCTGTCTCTCTGTACCTGTCTCTCTCTCTCTCTCTCTCTCTCTCTATATATATATATATATATATATATATATATCTATCTGTCTCTCTCTCTTTCTCTCGCTGTCTCTCTCTGTCTATCTCTCTCTCTCTCTCTCTCTCTCTCAGATGAAATATTAATGTGTTCAGAACAGCGTGTCCCCTGATTTAACCTGAAAGAAGTGCACAAGTCACAACACACTCCATCACATGGCCATTAAGGTGGTGTGTGTGTGTGTGTGTGTGTGTGTGTGTGTTGGGGGGATTAACTAGAGTGAAAACTAGACAGAGAGGCATTAAACCCAATTAAAGTAAATTAAAGCTAATTAGATGACGGCTGAAACAATAACACACACAACACTGTGATGTTTTACACACACACACACACACTTCTACATAAACATCAGTTTCAGTTATCTGACACTAACACACACACACACACACACACACACACACACCACTACACTCACACATTCACTACATCTCACTTTCTTTACTTACTTCTTTCTTGTTTTCAGACTTTAAAACTTTTTTACTTTATTAAATTTTTCTTTAACGTTCACAGAGCAATGTTCAGGAAATGTGTTTAAATGTTTTCAGCAGGTTTTGTTCAGTGTTTGTGTGTCAGGAAAATCTCAAACCCAAACTCTTTATGCTAATCAGAGCTAACAAACAATCTGAAATGTGAAACTTAAACTTCTGTCTCGAGTTTTAATCGTAAACTCATTTTTTTTTGTTCAGTTTTTTGCTTCATCTTTTGACATCACTCATTATTTTTTCAGCTTGTTCTCAGAACCGTTTCAATTTTTTATCTGCGCTGTTTCTTTACTCGGTCCTTCACTGGTTTTTGGTTTGCTTTTCATTTTTCATTTTTATCCTGTTTTCCCCCAAAATGTTGATTCTTGGATACCTGCACTGTTTATTATTTATTTATTTATATTTAATTTCCAGTTTTTGGTACTTTTAGGCGACTAGTGAAAGTCTTAATGTACCTAATTTTTTGGCTAATTCCACTCTGTGGGGTTTTATTGCATCTGGATTGAAGGGAAAGTTTTGGGGTAAATTTTAAGCCTCTGATTTTTTTTTTTTTTCGCTGATGTTTGGAAAGCAGCTTGATTTAATTTTTTGGTAGCGTGTTGCTGTTTGTTTGTTTGTTTGTTTGCTAATTTTTCATTCATCCATTTGTTTATTTCAATACTGAAGAGTTTATTGTCTTCATCATGGAAAATGAAATGACAGAACTTTTCCAAACAGTGCCACTTTAACATGGCTAAGAGTTTAAAAAGATATAGAATATATCCATATATCTTTAATTTTTTTTAAATCACATTTATTTATTTGTTTGTTTGTTTGTTTGTTTGTTCATGTTATATATTTATTTCTTTTATTTGATCAGCAGAGCAGGGTGTTTCGGTATTTCTGCACCCGTCATGGCGCTCGCTCCTTCCAGATGATGTGAGTCGTGTTTCTATGAGCTGCAGGATTTGAACTTTATGGAGTTTTATGGAGCGTTTTATGAGAACCGAGTACGGAGCGAGCGCCCATCAAACTTTCATCAGCCAATCAGACGGTGCGCTGGGAGACGCAAGGAATCCTGGGGGATTTAAGAGAATGACGAGATCAGTGTGTGTGTGTGTGTGTGTGTGTGTGTGTGTGTGGAGGCAGGAGGTCAAGGATTGGTCAGCAGATGGGGGATGTTTGGACTCAATGTCTTTTATCCAAACACACACACACACACACACACTAAATACAGTGAGTGATAAGACAGCACACACCGGCCCACCTGCATCACATAGTCTGTGTGTGTGTGTGTGCGTGTGTGTGTGTGTATGTTTCTGTACACAGTGAAGCACACACAGGTACAAACCCGACACCTGATGCTCACTTCATTAGTGCGTTAAAACACCTCAGTGTGTATCAGCTGATCAGATCAGAGAGAGAGAGAGAGAGTGTGTGTGTGTGTGTGTGTGTGTGTGTATGTGTGTGTTTGTGTGTGCGCGTATGTGTGGCCTAGTGAAATCTGGATACGACTGGATATGACTTTAAACACACACACTGTCTGGTCATTATCCATGGGATCGACTTTGGCCTCTCCTTTCTCTCTCTCATATGGTTCAAATATTCATGCCTTTTTTTCCAAGACACTTCAGTGTGTGTGTGTGTGTGTGTGTGTGTGTGTGTGTGTGTGTGGAGAGAAAAACCCTGATTACAAGCAAGAGAAGAGAAGCCTGGCTCGGTTTGGGCTGCAACCGAGGCGTGTCCGCACTCTGTGTGTGTGTGTGTGTGTGTGTGTGTGTGTGTGTGTGTGTGTGTGAGAGACAGAGAGTGAGTGGTCGAGTTAGAGGAGGCAGCTGCTTCGCGCTGCTAATTCAGCACTTTAACAAATCAATGCCACTTGAGGAGCTCCGACCCAGAAAACAGCAAATAGTGTGTGTGTGTGTGTGTGTGTGTGTGTGTGAATTTGATAACCTTATATACTTTTAAGTGCTGTGTGTCTGATCATACACTAGTCTAAGAGGAAAATGTTTTTAAATTCCAGCTGAGCACTGATGATGTCATAGTGGGCGTTACAGCAGCCGACCAATCAGCAGCTTTGTTCTGCAGTTTAAAGCGACTGATTAGTTACATTAGTGGACTGTGTTTAAATTTGAATTCTAACTGTCGCCTGATGATGTCACACGGCCACGTTCAGCTCCGTGCATCTGATAATCTACAACTGAGACAGACACACAGTAATTCTCTCTGTCTGTCTCTCTCTCTCTCTCTCTCTCTCTCTCTCTGTCTCTCTCTCTCTCTCTCTCTCTCTCTCTCTCT
>CM040456.1:1170965-1184480 GCA_022758105.1 Pangasianodon gigas | reverse complement strand
TCGTTGTCTTGCTGCATGATGAAGTTCCTCCCAATTAGATTGGATGCATTTCTCTGTAAATTGGCAGACAGAATGTTTCTGTAGACTTCTGAATTCATTCTGCTGCTACCATCATGAGTTCCATCATCAGTAAAGATTAGTGAGTCTGTTCCAGAAGCAGCCATGCAAGCCCAAGCCATGACACTACCTCCACCATGCTCGACCCATGAGCTCGTATGTTTTGGATCATGAGCAGATCCTTTCTTTCTCCACACTTTGGTCTTTCCATCACTTTGATAGAGGTTCATCTTGGTTTCAGATCTTTTGTGGCTCATCTCTGTATTTCTTTGTGAATTCCAATCTGACCTTCTGATTCTTACTGCTGATGAGTGGTTTACATTTTGTGGTGTGGCCTCCATATTTCTGCTCTCCAAGTCTTCTTCAAGTGGTGGATTGTGACACCTTCACCCCTGCCCTGTGTAGGTTGTTGGTGATGTCACTGACTGCTGTTTTTTGGTTTTTCTTCACAGCTTTCGCAATGATTCTGTCATCAACAGCTGTTGTTTTCGTTGGCCGACCTGTTCCATGTCTGGTTGTTAGTACACCAGTGATTTCTTTCTTTTTCAGGACATTCCAAATTGTTGTATTGGCTATGCCCAATGCTTGTGCAATGGCTTTGAATGATTTTCTCTCTTTTCTCGGCTTCAAAATGCTTGCTTTTCTCCCATAGACAGCTCTCTGGTCTTCATGTTGGTTTATCCTGTTTAACAACAAATGCAGTCTTCACAGGTGAAACCCAGGGATCAGACCAAGAGTAGATATTCAGAGCTATTAATTGTTTAAACAATCAATCTAACAGGACACACCTGGGCAACAAGAAACACCTGTCAGTCACATGTTCCTGTATTTTATTACTTGAAAAATGGGTGGCTTCAAACAAAAGGTGCCATGTTCTGAGTTGTTTAACATCGAGATGTAAATATCAGGAAATGAAAGCTGAAATGCTGATCTATCATCTCATGTTCATCTTTTCATCTCAAACCCAAATGTCTTCGGTGTAGAGAAAAACAAAAGTATTGGCCTTGCCGTTCCAGTACTTTCAGAGGGGACTGTAAATGTAGTGATTTCTGCAGTTTGTCTTTTTATACGATTAAGCGACCTTGATGTGTCATAAAAATAATTTGTAAAAACTGGGTAAATGACAGAAAATGTTGAATTTAAAATTGCAAACACTGATACTGAGTCACAACAACAATGTAGAGAATAAATCAAACACATAAATATCAGTCTCATGCTGGGATTAAAATAAAATTCCGGCTGTGTCTCAGTGTTAAATCCCAGATCTGTGAATAATAATCAGGATCAGTGAAGATTAAACCACTTTCCTGTTCATGGACTTTTACTCTCACTGTAATTTAACAGTATGACAGGATGGTGACCTTCTTCACCTCTCTCTCTCTCTCTCTCTCTCACTCTCTCTCTCTCGTTCTCTTGGATAATCCAACCTGCTATCAACCCTGAACCCTCAGCTAACCCCAGCTAGCAATTAGCAGCCCCATGTTAACACAAGAGACCCTGTGTCTCACCCTCAGAGAGCGAGACAGGCGGAGAGGAGGTGAAGAGGAACGGCTCAGCTCCATCACTTACAACCTTACAGCTATCCTCCAGAGAACCGCAAGAGTGGACTCTCTCTCTCTCTCTCTCTCTCCTCTTTGAGTGTAGTGATCAGTACCGTTGTCACTTGTGGGTGTGGCCTGTTCTGCTTTTTTTAAATTCTGTACATGCTGTACTGTGTACTTTACACACAATTATACCACATCCCTATTGTTTAATATGTATTTATACTGTATTCTTAAAAATTACCTTAAAGGGTCTGTGGTTGTCCTGGGGAGGGAAGGAAGGAAGGAAAGAAAGAAAGAGAGAGAGAGAGAGAGAGAGAGACTGTGGAAGGGAC
Organism: Pangasianodon gigas; assembly: GCA_022758105.1. Lineage (NCBI taxonomy): Eukaryota > Metazoa > Chordata > Actinopteri > Siluriformes > Pangasiidae > Pangasianodon > Pangasianodon gigas. Next base: position 1,182,547 of record CM040456.1, on the reverse strand, counting down.
TGAGACGAAAATGCAAGAGAAAGAAAGCGAGAGGAAAGAGAAGAGAAAAACAAAGAAAAAAGAAAAGAGAGAGGGTAGGAACACCAGAATGTAAAAGAAGAGAACCCTTTTTAGAAGCTAAAACCCTCTTAAAGATTCTACAGCAAATTGTTTCCCTCTCAGAGCGGGTTCCAGCACAGGGTAGAACCCCTTTTTTGGAAGCTAAGAACCCTTAATTATCCAGTGAACTCATAATAGCATTTTTTCTAAAAGTGCCTGTATTTAAGTGGGTAAGTGTGCAGTACAAAGTCCAAGTTACTACTGATTATTTTCTATCTAGAACCTGTCAGGAGTTTAACATTCAGGATTTGTACTTGGTACTCTTCTAGAAATTGAATAATTAAGGGTTCCGATAGGGTTTAACCCTGCATTGGAATCATTTCTGATAAGAAAACACTCTGTTGTAGAAGTTGGCACAACCAAAATAGCCTTACGTAACTGGGTCAGTGTGCAGTACACACTCTTGGTACACTCTTAGAAAACGGTTCTTCAAGGGTTCCTTGGATAATTAAAATTCTTGGAGTAATTGGAGTGAGTAATCAGGGTTCTTAAGGTTCTACTTGGAAGTCCTGACAGGGAAACACTTCACTGTAGAATCTTTAAGAGTTCCCCCAAGAGATAAGACAAAGGACCCTTAATGGTTCTTGGTTTTCTAAGAGGAACTAAAGTTATGAGAAGAGAGGTTTCAGAAGAATTCGCTAGAGCCAATCGTGTGGATTTGTCATCATACCGAATTTGCATAGAATTGAGAAAATCTAAAAAGAAGTGAGAAAGAGGCAGAACGTAAGAACGAGATCTTCGGATAAGTCAAAATATTCCAAAAACGTACCGCTGCACCAAACGCCGTCTGATCCATGCGTACACAGAACCATAAACGTGTGTGTGTGCGAGTGTGTGTGTACGTGTGTGTGTGATTATCTGAGGGCACTTTTACTGATCGCACAACCTGTCCTACAACACGAGCGTCTATTATCAGCGAGCAGAAGGAGTTCATCTTCTCTACAGCTCAGATTAAACACCGGCCTGCTGTAATCACAGCGGAGATGGAGGAGGATGTCACTCCACTCCCCAGAGAAACAGAGAGAGAGAGAGAGAGAGAGAGAGATAAACGAGAAAAAGGAGGAGTGAAAAGTAGTGAGCTTGGCGTTTAGCTCAGCTATACATCGTCTCAGCTGCATTAAATCACAGCAACCAAAGAAAAGTGATTATATATCATTATTCCACCAGAGTGTTTCAATTATGCGGCTTTAACTACAGCTAGTTTTATTAAGTACAGAAGCTTACACAAGCTCTAAGCTCTCAACATGTCACACCACATTACCATATTTCCCAGAATACAAGTCCCGCCTGTGTGCTTATAAACTGCTGAACTGTGTCTTAAAGCTGTTTTTATTCTCCATAGTGTGCGTACTGACTACAAAACAGCACCTCAGCTTCCCCTGTTGGTGTCCTGTTAGTAATTTTTGTCCCATTAGGGGTGCCATACTGTAAAGTAACCAGAACTTATAAGTAAAAATTGTAAGTAAGTACTGGAGAAACATGCCACCATAAATACACTAAGAAATGGTCAAACTACCATAATTTCTGGAATAGCACACCTACAATAAACTCATGAAGAAATGGTCAAAATATTGTTAATATTGGAGTGACACATGTAACAAACACGCTAAAAAGCACTACAGTAAGAAAAATACTCAAACTACCACAACTGCTGGTGTAGTATGTCTATTGTAAACATGCTAACAAAAAGATAAACCACCATAATTGCTGGAGTAGCATGTCTACCATAAGCACACTAATAAATGGGCAAACTACCGTAACCATTAAAGTAGCACACCTACAGCGCATCAAACTTACAAATGATCCAACTACCATAAGCACTGGAGTAGCACACCTACTGTAAACACACTAACAAATAGGCAAACTACCGTAAACACACTAACAAATAGGCAAACTACCGTAAACACACTAACAAATAGGCAAACTACTGTAAACACACTAACAAATAGGCAAATTACCGTAAACACACTAACAACTTGGCAAATTACCGTAAACGCACTAACAACTTGGCAAATTACCGTAAACACACTAACAAATAGGCAAATTACCGTAAACACACTAACAACTTGGCAAATTACCGTAAACGCACTAACAAATAGGCAAATTACCGTAAACGCACTAACAAATAGGCAAATTACCGTAAACATACTAACAAATAAGCAAATTACCGTAAACGCACTAACAAATAGGCAAATTACCGTAAACATACTAACAAATAGGCAAATTACCGTAAACACACTAACAAATAAGCAAATTACCGTAAACACGCTAACAAATAAGCAAACTACTGTAAACACAATAACACACAGGCAAATTACCGTAAACGCACTAACAAATAGGCAAAGTACCGTAAACACACTCCACAATATTGGAGTAGCATGAATATGCTAGCAATGATCAAAATACTGTAAATATTAGAGTAGCATGACTACCATAAACGCACTAACAAATGGTCAAACTACCGTATATACACTAATAAATGGACAAACTACTAGAAAGACTTACAATAAAGAAATATACAAATGATCAAAATACTGTAACTACTGGAAGATCACATTTACTGTAAATGTAAATTACCGTAAAAACACACTAACAAATAGGCAAATTACCGTAAATACTTTAATCGGTACTGTAACAAGACGAGAATAAGCAAACCACCTGCTGTTGTAACTACTGTCTACTGACTACTGTAGTTTCAGTACTTCTGTACTTTGGGGGCGGGGCTACAAGTGAGCTGAGTTTGTGATGTCACTACATAAATTCCACAACTCTGGACCAATCAATGCCTGAGATTAATAGATGACATAAAACCCGTAAAAAGTTTAATTTTCAAACTCTAAGTGCTAAGCTGTATAGCAGGCTAACGTAGCTAATGTTAGCGATGAAGAGATGATGGTTGACGTGGTAACGTTATATTCTGACAGTGATGTAAATCGAGATGTTGATTAGTTTACTAGCAGTTATTAGCTGAGTAGCTAAGTTAGCTAGTGATAGACTGGAAGTGGAGAGTAGGATGGCATGGGTGGGTGGGCTCAAATTTGCATATTCATACATATCGAATTTGCATATTCATAGACTCTGTCATTTGTAATGAAGGTAAAGATGTAGAGATGTTCCTCAGCGGGTTGTAATTATTTTTAGGAGAAATTAAAAAGATGTTAAGCAGTTTATTATTTTATCTCACACACTGTTACGTCCAGAACTCTTGCTGTTCAGCACCATTTTCACAGAAATGCATTATGGGTAAAAAAAAAAAAAAAAAAAATACTAATGATACGAATGGGGATTAAAAACCAAATGTTTTTCGAATACTCCAAACGCTACAGGGCCTAAAACAACACCCATAAGTAGTGCATTTACCTCAAACCACACACACTTAAGTCTCCCTCCAGATACACACACACACCCACACACACACACACACACACACACTTACTTATATGGACACTTTCAGCAGGAAAGAACCGAATGTGAAATTCCTCCAAAGGGGAAACCAATGGTGAAGGTTAAACTATCGTGTGTGTGTGTGTGTGTGTGTGTGTGTTTCGGTCCAAGTTCCGATCGCCGGTCCAATCCATCTCCTTTTCAAACGCGAATTAAATCAAATATTTACCCAGACAGCCCGCGACATGGAACCCTTAATAGGTTGCAGGTTCGATAATCTGAAACTCTCAGACTCGCCGTACGTTATTTTAACGTATTACACACAATTACCGAGGATTTATCCTCGTTTCCCACAGAGTGTGTGTGTGTGTGTGTGTGTGTGTGTGTGTGTGTGTTGCTAGAGGGGATTGTACCAGGCCATATGGAATTCACACACATACACCTATACACACACACACACACACACACACACAAACACACACACAGGGCCTCAAGGTCACAGAACAGGCCCAGACACTGTCACTGCACACACACACACACACACACACACACACAATGTCGTATACACACACCAGGCAGAGGCTCTGCATTGCTGTGGTCTAGTCTAGACGTGTCTCACAATGCCAGACAGAAAGGTGTGTGTGTGTGTGTGTGTGTGTGTGTGTGAAATTGGCGTTCAGATTTATTTATTCAGTTTCTGGTATGCAGGTTTGTGCCAACGTTATATTTTCTTATCATTTAAGGCCTTATAGTGTATGAACTCGGATTAGCTCAGGCTAGCTAATCTTTCTTAGCCATAAAAATTATGAACAAAATTACAAAGATGTTTTTTAAAAAAAAAAACACCCAGAATTCCTGTCAGGTTAGCGATGCGCTAATCCTCGGTAGCAGTGAAGATGATTAACGTTTATGAATTTGTGTAACGGATTCTCTCAGAAACCCTGTCAGGTTAGCGCATGTTAGATAGCTAGCATACACAGATAAGATTAATAATATTTACTAATGAACTAAAAAGTGTTTATTAATTTAATTAAAAGATGCTAGCTAGCTAGCTTGTATAGATGATGAACACTTAGCATGTTAGAAATCCTCTCCTGTCAGGTTAGCTTGCTATCTAATCTTTGCTAGCAATGAAAACAATAAATATTTAATTTATAAAGAAATAAAATTCCTCTTCAAAACTCAAAAATCATGTCATGTTTGACAGCTAACTAGCATTAGCATAGAATATTATAGAAAAACTACAAGTATGACTTTAAAATCCTCTCAGAAATCCATCCAGCTAAGCTTGTGCTAGCCACCTAGCTAGCGTTAGCAGTGAAAATAAGAACATTTTCGAATATAATTAAAATCCTCTGAGAAATCCTGTCAGCTTAGCTCATGTTAGCGATCTAGCTAGAATTAGCAGTGAAGATTATAAACATTTATGACAATGATTTAAGCTTAGCTCATGTTAGCGATCTAGCTAGAATTAGCAGTGAAGATTATAAACATATATGATGATGATTTAAGCTTAGCTCATGTTAGCGATCTAGCTAGAATTAGCAGTGAAGATTATAAACATATATGATGATGATTTAAGCTTAGCTCATGTTAGCTAGCTAGCAGTGATAATTAGTTTATTTAAGAAGACAACTTTAAAATCCTCTGAGTAATCCTGTCAGGTTAGCTTGTGTTAGCTAGGTGACTAGCATTAGCAGTGTAGAACATTTATAAAGATGATTAGCTGTCAGATTAGCTTGTGTTAGCTGGTTAGCATTAGCTATTTATAGTGTTTAGCTGTTTATAATTATGGCTTAAAATCCTCTGAGAATTCCTGTCAAGTTAGCGCCTGTTAGCCTTCTAGTTCACATTAGCAGTGAAGATCATGAAAATTTAGGAAATCCATTCAGAATTTTGTCAAGTTAGTGCATGTTAGCTAGCTAGTTAGCATTAGCAGTGACAATGAATTTAATTATTTATAAAATCTTCTCAGAGATCCTGTCAGGTTAGCTCGTTAGCTCATGTTAGCAAAACCATTGGAAATTAATTACTTTTATATAAATTACAAATGATATAATCTTAATTATGTGTGCTTAAAGATAAAAATTTGAGGTATTGATGTGAATATTGTAAAAAAAATCATGCTAAAGCGTTAGCGGATTATTACTACATGTTTAAAAAATGGTGTATTGACGCTAAACGGTGTGAGAAAACTAAAAAAAGAGTTTAAAAAAATGGATCTGCTTTCCTTCCATCCATCCCTCTGTCTCTCCTTCTTCCATCCCTCCCTCCCTCCATCCCTCCGTCCTTCCCACACGCACAGCGAGTAGCGTTAGCCTAATTAGCCGCAGAAATTTTCTAGCTTGTTTTTGCACAGATGTGAAATGTAAGATCTGATTTAAAAATACGACTTGGAATTTATTCCTAATAAAAAAAACTAAGAAACACACACACACACACACACACACACACTCTCTCTCTCTCACACACACACACAGACACACACACACACACACACACTACGGTAAAGCGGAGAAATGCTAACCTTGCCCTCATACGAAAGTAATTTAGCCATCCGTAGAGGAGAGAGAGCATTTTTTGCCCGCACGGTGGGTGTGTGTGGCTCCTCAGAGGCCGTAATTGCTTCCATACTCGAAACACCGAGGCCTCCGCGGAGAACCCAACGCAACTCACACTGCTCCACACACACACACACACACACACACACACACACACACACACACAGTGAGAGAGAGACACACACACTCATCTTCAGTGGCAGAATCCATTTCTCTTCTCTCTCCCGCTGTGTTTGATCTTAGGTTTCCCTGTTGCGAGTCTCCCTGTCCGGAGGCTTTACACACAATCTAATCACACACACACACACACACACACACACACACACGGTGTAAAACAGTGTCGCAACTAACACCGTTGTGTTATTACTCTGACATCTGGTTTGAAAAATTTTCCTGAAAGAACTTCGGAAGTTAAATGAAAGCAGTGTGAATGACGGAGAACATTCTGGAGCACCACTCAGACCCAAGGCATTATGGGTAATTGCCGCCATTTCCTTTCAAAAATGTTCGACAAAAATGTTTACGAGTGTAAAGTTAAGTGGTAAAATGCTTGTCGTAATTTCCAGACCTTTCCGATCCATTCGGTTTTCTTAAGAAAAAAAAAACTCACACACACACACACACACACACACACCAGGGTAAAGGTATAAAAGTTTAAAAGTTGCAGTAACTTTATAAATCTATAAACATTTCTTTTTTCTGTCACTGACATTAACTGCAGAATTAATAATTTGTCTTTTATAGTCTTTAAACACTGACAGCTGATGATGTCATAACGTCAGCCGACCAATCAGCAGCTTCGCTTTAAACTCACACTCTCGGCTTCTTTTCATTTTTTCTCTTTCTTTTTTTTTTTATTTACTAATTTACTATTTTCTTCCTTATTACCTTTGTTCTTCTCTTTCTTTTTTCTCTTCCTTTCATTTGAATGTATTTTGTTCATCATCTCTTTCTTTCTTCCTTTTTACGTATTAATTATTCATTTTATTCATTTTGATTATTTGATTTTCTTTATGTTTCTCAGTGTTTGTTTCTTCCTTTTCTCATGTGAAATGTTCTTTCTTTCTTTCTTATTTACATTTTCCTTTCTTTTTCTTAGCTTAATATCTCCATCCGCGGATTATATTGGAAGGGTTTTCTTTCTTTTTTTCCTTTTTTCTTTCTTTCTTTTTATTTATTTGTTTGTTTATTGTTGTTTCTTTTGAGTTTATTTTCTTTATCTGTCTCAGGGTCTGTTTTTCTTTCATTCTTTCTTTCTTTTTTATTTAATTACTTTTTTCTTTTCTTCTTTGCTTTATTACATTTATAATCTGGGGATTATTTTAGGGGTTTTCTTTCTTTCTTTCTTTCTTTCTTTCTTTCGAAGTTAAAGAAAAAAAAAACCTTGTCATGTTCCTGAGAAACCACAAAGTTTAAAGATGTCAGAAAACTTAAAGTTACAGATTTAACTCTAAAATAAAGGATGTCACCAGAGTGGCACACTAACCCGTGTGTGTGTGTGTGTGTGTGTGTGTGTGTGTGTTCAAGAGTCAGTGCGTATAAAATGTAGGTCTCCCGTCACGCAGCATGACTTTAATAAGACGTTCCAGAGTCATCTGAAATCATCAACTCTCTCTCTCCATCTCTCTCCTTCTCTCTCTCTCTCGCTCTCTCTCTCTCTCACTGTATCTCTCTTTCTGTCTATATCTCTTGCTATATATCTCTCTATCTCTCTCTCTCCCCATCTCTCTTTCTATCTCTCTCTCTCTCTCCCTCTATCTCGCTCCCTCTCTCTCCCTATCTCTCTCTTGCTCTCTCTATCTATCTCTCTCTCTATCTTGCTCCCTCTCTCTCTCTCCCTCTCTATCTCTCTCCCTCTCTCTCTCTCTCCCTCTCTCCCTCTCTCTCTCTGTGTGATGTTTAGGGTCTGAAGTGTTCAGTGAGAGGTATCGCTGCACTTCATTGTGTCACGGCCGCTTAACGCAAATAAGCAGTTATGACAAACTGGTAAAGCGCAGAGCCAGTGTGTGTGTGTGTGTGTGTGTGTGTGTGTATGCTTTATGACAGTATGAATATTAGCTAGCTAGAGCTATCACCACACCAGGAACATTAGCACAGTATATGTATAATTAAGCGTTTACGTTAAGTGCCGTAGCTAGCTGAGATGGCTAGTCATTTTTCCAGCGTACGTTGTCGGCCATTTTGAATTTCTCGCAACTCCTTCAAACAAAATGGCGTCATTTCCTGGACTTGGCACAGAGGTGTGTGTCTCAGGAGCGATGGGCTGAGCAGACGCTATTGATTTTCTTACACAACCTTTTTAAAGAACCCATCGTGACCCAAACACACACACACACACACACACACACACACAGATTCCATTAGTGAAAGAAATCAGACACAAACTTTCATATGGCTAATATTGTTCAATATTTTATTCGGATTGTCTTCAGTCAGTAAAGATAAACGTTGCAGTGAAAGGGACCGCACACTGAAGGAAAAAAGTGTGTGTGTGTGTGTGTGTTCTTCCCCTCCTCTTAAACTGTCAGCGTAGTAAATCTTTAATATTACAGCTAAACAAATTCCTCCTGACGGCCTGCTAACAAGCTCACTAAACCGTGTGTGTGTGTGTGTGTGTGTGTGTGTGTGTGTGTGTGTGTCCCTCTGCATGCTCACTACCAGATTTCACTCCAGATTTTTATCCGCATCGGTCGCTTCACACACGTTCAATCGCTGAATTTCTGTCAAATCCTCGTTTCTGATTGGTTAGAAAGCGAGATGTATGTTTATTTACATCTTCCAATCAGGATCAGCGGCTTTAAACCCCGCCCTTCCTTTTGAAAATAAACTTCGCTGTCACTTTGAGCTGCACACATGATGTATGTTTATTTACATTTGTTTATTTACTATCACAAACACAAGCGCAAGCGTGAGCGTTCGCTACGAGACGAGTGATTCACTGATTCAGTTTGTAAACGACTCTTCAATCAGAGAGAGGGAGGTTGTTCGGTCTGGTACGGTGAACAGAATCATGGGAAATGCGCCTAGTCTAGTGACCACACACACGCACACACGCACACACACATACGCACACACACACGGTTTAGTATAAAATTATCTTAAAGAATCTGTTTATTAAACACAGAGTCAATAAAAAGGATCAGAACAGAGAAGGATACAAGAAAACACACTGGATGGATGGATAGAGAGAAAGAGAGAGAGAGAAAAGAGATTGATGAATGGAAAAAGAGATATAGAATGAAAAGAGAGATAGAGTGAAAAATAGAGAAACTAAGAGAGGAAGAATAAAAATGGGGACAGAGTGAAAGAGAGACTGAGAAAGAAAAAGAAAGGGGTGAAAGAACGAAAATGACTGAGAGCAAAAAAAAAAGAAAAAGAGAGAGAGACAGAGAGCTGTGTAAACTAAACAAACTGTGGTTTGGCCTCTGTTGTGGAGTGTGAAAGGCCAAATACACAAACACAGTGTGTGTGAGTGTGTGCATGTGTGCGTGTGTGTGTGTGTGTGTGTGTGTGTGTGTGTGTGTGTGTGTGTGTGTCCGTCCGCAGGGTGTTTGTGTTTGTTATTTCTCACTAGTCGAGTGGAATGTGTGTAAATTTCGCTGCTGTTTTCACCAAACTGACATTTTGCAATAAAACTACATCATGTTATGACATCACTTCCTGTCACAAAGTGCTGCCGCATGACGTCTGTTTTATACATGATGTGTTTAAGGAGACACAGTGACAGAACACACGAGATACAGATTACAGTGAGAGAGAAAAGGATGAGTGGAAGAAACAATAAAGGAAGAAAGAGATAAATGGAAGAGAAATAGTGAGGAGAAAGAAGAGAGAGAGAGGGAAGGAAGAGGAAGATGTGAAGTCGGGAAAGAGAAAAAAAGTTGGAAAAAAGATGGAGAGAGGCAAGAAGGGAAATAGAGATGAAGAAGAGAGAGGTGTGAAAAAAATAAAATAAGAGAGGAAAGATAGAAAGCAAAGGATGAAGGAAGAGTGAGAGAAAGAAATAGATGGGAACGAAAGAGAGCGAAACAGAAAGAATGACTGGGTGAAAAAAGAAAAAGAGACAGAGAGAGAGAAGAGTGATAAGTGAAAGAAAGAATGAAGGAAAGAAGAGATCGAGGGAAAAGAAAGAAAAGAGGTAGAGAGAGAAGAAAGAGGAAGTTGTGAATTAAGGAAAGAATATATGTGAATATATGGAGGAATTAGAGGTGAAGGGAAAAAAAGAGAGGGGTGGAAAAAAGAGAAAAGGATAGAGAGAAAGACAGAAGAAGAGAAGAGGAGAGAAGGAATATGTACATACTAATTAAAGGAAGAAGGAATTAGTAATGAGTGTTTAAAGTGATGATGTATTAATAGTGCACTAATTGTTTATAACTTGGTTTGAATCATTAATTAAGGCTTAATACATTATTTATTCATGTTAAAGGATAATATAGAAAAAAGGAACATTATTTAGTGATATAGGTGTTTAATTAGTGCACTAATTGTTTCTAACGAGATATAAATCATTAATAGAGGGTTAATACGTTATCTGTTAATTGTTTATAAGCTGAAGCAGTGATGACTGACACTGAATTTGACCATTTAAGATAGATTGTATATCCGAGGTGATTAGTGTAGAGGATATTATACACTTATAAACCTAATAAAGTAGCGAGTTAGCAAGAATAAGTTTACTAGTTTAACTCGATATTAATCGTAGTCATAATCCGTAACGCCATCGGAGGAATATCCACAGCCATAAACGAGAGAAGGAGTGAGGACGGATTAAATAACCAAACTAATCACGAACTAGACATCAGACAGGTGAACACATTAGGATAACAGACCAATGATGAGAAAGGGGCGGAGACAGGACAAAAAAAACAAAAATGCACATAGCATTGTAAACAAAAACAATATCCCACACATGCTGTGCGCTGAGAGGGGGAACTCTTCACAGCCCTCTGGTGGACAGGAGAGTTAAGTATACGAGGTGGAAGTACGTTGATCACGGAGACTGCGGAAAGCAGAAAATCAGAAAGACTTGCGCTTTCTTTTCACTTTATCGGAAAAAAAAGGTGCGTTTGCTATCAATATCACACTGTGTGCATGTTTTCTGTCGCTTATGTTCTGCAGGAAAAGCAGAACAGAGTGATTAATAAAGAGCAGAAATGAAGCGACTGATCACATGACAAAATAAACTTCCCGCCTAAACTCCGCCCTGAACAATTTGCATATTAATATTTATGTTTATAATTAATGTGATCAACAACAACAACCCCGATTTATTGTATACTGAAATTCCTTGTTAACGTTTTTCATTTATCGATGTTACCCACAATGCCATTGGACTAACACCTACCTGCTGATAGCGGCGTAGAGGGATTTCGCCCTCGCGTCATCTCTACCTAATCAGAGCGATGCAGCGGCGCTTTAGTGCTTCAGTCTGTACACATCAGCTTGATCCAAAAGTTGTAGAAGGTAAATGGACTGAAATCTCAGAAATACTCCAGGAACAAACACACCGGAGAACTAATCCCGTCTAAATAGGGCTTT
>CM040456.1:1142398-1157476 GCA_022758105.1 Pangasianodon gigas | reverse complement strand
TCTTACTGCACGTCCGTCTGTCTCACTCTCTCCGTATTCATCAGTCTTACTGCACGTCCATCTGTCTCACTCTCTCTCTGTATTCATCAGTCTTACTGCACGTCCGTCTGTCTCACTCACTCTCTGTATTCATCAGTCTTACTGCACGTCCGTCTGTCTCTCTCTCTCCATATTCATCAGTCTTACTGCACGTCCATCTGTCTCACTCTCTCCGTATTCTTCAGTCTTACTGCACAGGTCTGTCTCACTCTCTCCGTATTCCTCAGTCTTACTGCATGTCCATCTGTCTCACTCTCTATCTCTGATTTACTCTCTCACTCACAAGCTATATTCATCTGTCTCACTCTGTCATCTTTGTCCATCTGTATCATCTCTATTTCTACGTTCATGTCTCACTCTGTGTCCATTTGTCTCTATCCATCTGTCTATCTCTATATCTCTTTTCCTCTGTCTCACTCACAGTGTCTATATTCATCTCTCAAACTCTGTCTTTGTCTTTGTCCATCTGTCTCACTTCCTACTGCCCCTCTGTCTCATTCTATAAGAGACAGGGAAAGAGAGAGATAGAGAGATGGAGAGACAAACACAGAAGACCAAAAATGACAGAACAGAGTGAGAAAGAAAGAGAGAGTTAGAAAGAAAAAGAGAGAGAGAACATCCAAGCCCCTCTACATCCACCTGTCTGTCTCTCCATGTCCCTCTTTCTCTCTTGTTCTCTCTTTTTCTTTCTGTCCATCCATCTCTATCCCTCAGTCATATCCCAATTCCCTGCCCACTTATCAGAGGCCCTGCCCACATCCCAGGGGCCCCACCCATGCCTCAGAGGCCCCGCCCAATTTCAATAGGCTCCACCCACAGCTCATGGACCGTCTAATGTCTTTTGTACGCTTTTCTGGCCACTGGCTTCAGGATCTTACATCTGATTGGCTCTTTTACTTGTTACGTGTGTGTAACACCACTCACTCCATTGTGAACACACACTCCACAAAAAACAAACAAACACACACACACACACACACACACTCCATCATGGACAATCTATTGTCCATTGTGAGTGCACACTTCACACACTCTGTGGCTAACACACTGTGACAGAGTCTGCCTCACACACACACAGATGATTTGCATCTGTAATCTAACCTGATGAAGCTGTGCACATGCACACACACATATGCGCACATACTTTGAGTTGCTGAGTAGGCTCTGTGCGTGTGTGTGTGTGTGTGTGTGTGTGAGACATGGCTGAGTCCTTGCAGGAGTCCAGAGGAAACCCCACCGCCTCACACTCCTTTCACACTCTTATTAACTCCATAAATACTTTATAACTTCATACTTAAAACTTTATACTTAAAAACACTTTATTTATTAATCTCACTCTTTACTGTCCATCTGTCTCACTCTCTCTCTCCACCTGTCTCACATTGTCTCCACCTGTCTCACTCTCTGTCTCACATTGTCTCCACCTGTCTCACTCTCTGTCTCACATTGTCTCCACCTATCTCACTCTCTGTCTCCATCTGTCTCACTCTCTGTCTCCATCTGTCTCACATTGTCTCCACCTGTCTCACTCTCTGTCTCCATCTGTCTCACTCTCTGTCTCCATCTGTCTCACTCTCTGTCTCCATCTGTCTCACATTGTCTCCACCTGTCTCACTCTCTCACTCTCTGTCTCACTCTCTCCTGTCCATCTGTCTCATTCTCATTCTCTAGGGTCCATCTGTCTCACTCTCTGTCTCCATCTGTCTCAGACTGTCTCCACCTGTCTCACTCTCATTCTCTGTGGTCCATCTGTCTCACTCTCAGTCTTCATCTGTTTCGCTTATGCACAACCTGTCTCACTCTCTGTCTCCATCTGTCTCACACTGTCTCCACCTGTCTCACTCTCTCGCTCTCTACTGTCCACCTGTCTCACTCTCATTCTCTACGGTCCATCTGTCTCACTCTGTACTTGTCCCCTCGTCTTACTCTTTGTTTCTACTTGTTTGTTTTACCAGTCTCGCTTCTTGTCGCTCATCTACCCATCTGTCTCTCGTTCGTTATCAGTCTTCAATTCTATCCATCTTTCTCTTGTCCTATCCTGTTCACACAATCCATCTGTCTGTCTCTCTCCGTCTCTCTCTCTCTCTGTCTGGTGGAAAATTTCAGATCTGTGCTCGAATGTCTTCCAGGCCAGACAGAAAGCGTTAGAGGACAGACAGATAGAAGGAAGAAAAAAGAGGACAAACGAAGAGAAAGAAAGACTGATAAAGTGAGAGAGAAAGACGAATATAAAGAGAGAACGAAGGAGTGAAGATGAGAGACACAGACGCAGGGGAATGTGTCAAAACCTGCCGATGCCCGTGTCGCTGCCTCCACCCTGCACAGTGTCTGAGCATGCAGAGCGACACACACACACACACACACACACACATACACACACACACGCACACACATATACACACCTTTGAGTGTGACTCCTGCTGAAGTCAGGAATGTGAGGAGGAGTGGAACTCAATCACTCAATGGCCTCCTGTCTCGCCGGGCAAATCTCATCAAACAGAGAAGTGCTTAAGGGAGGGAGGGAGCGAGGGAGGGAGGAACGATGGAGGGAGAGGAAAGAAGGAAAGAGGGATAGATGGAGGAGTGAGTGAGTTAGTAGAAGTGGATAAAGAAGTTAAAGAAGCGAGCACAAAATGTCATGCTCAAATTATCTGTATTTCACTTTGACATTCAGTGGTGGAGAGAGCCGTGGCTGCCCGTGCAGCGGGAGCGGCCCGGCGCCGTGCGGCTAGGTGCCCTTGCGTGCAGCGTTAGCGTCGGCGCTAACCGTCTCTTTCAGGGCCGTCACCGAGCGAGAGGCGGCTAATAACGGGCCTGCGCTTTAACGCTGCCTTTTAACGCATCGCCGCTCAAGTGGGTGGAAAGGAGCGCGCTTAAGAGCAGAGGCGGCCGCTGGCGAGTAATTGGGGTGAAATCCTGACGGGTGGTGCGTCCAGAGTGACGCGGAACCACTGAGCACGTCACACACACACACACACACACAAACACTGTCTGAGAGACAATAATACACAGTTATACACACACACACACACACACACACACACACACGCAAACACACTGTTTGAGAGACAATAATACACACTTACATACTCTGCAGCAGGACCAATTTAAAGCAAGTTCTATTTATTTATATATTTATTATATTTATTCCTGTAACGAAAGCTTTTAATAATAATGATAATAATAATAATAATAATAATAATAATAAAGATCAGAAGCACTTTACTTATTCATTTTTACATTTTCACTTCTTTTTTGACTCTGCTACATTTAAAGACAGAGAGAGAGGGAGAAAGAAAGTAATAGATTGAGAGGAGGAGAGAGACAGAGAGACAGAGACAGAAGGTGAGAGACAGAAAAATAGAAGGACAGACAGATAGAAAGAAAAACCCCAACCCCCAGGAAAGAGAGAGACAAATAGACAGACACACAGACAGAGAGAGAAAGAAATGGTGAGAGACAGAGAGAGACACACAGAGAAAGACAGAAACAGACAGAGATAGAGAGCATACAATAATAGAGTGAGACAAGGAGACAGAGAGAGAGAAAAACAGGCACAGAAAGTGAGAGACAGACAGATAGACAGACAGGATGAGTAAATGTCATTAGTGAATAGTTAGACTGTGTGTGTGTGTGTGTGTGTTTGTGTGTGTAAGATGGGGCAGTGGTGGTCAGGGAGACACAGCTGCAGGGGATTAATGTCCCTGAGACACAGGAATGTACCCACACACACACACACACACACACACACTCACACACACACACACACGCACACACACACAGTTAGTGAGCGCTGTCACTGCATCCCAGTCAGGAGGAAGTTCAGTACGTAGGCAGCGTTTTTAAATACAGATGTGATTAGAAGAAAAACTGAATGTTTACAGCCATAACTCAGTTTGTGTAAAGAAGATAAAGATGTTTATTAGAGAGCTGTTGCTCAGATGATGTTAGTGGCCAAATACTGCACATTACTGAGAGGGTAAAGCTTAGCTCACAAGAAACGAATAAAATAGCAACAGTTACTGCAATGAAAATAATAAACACTTAGCATAAAATAAATAATAAATAATGAATAATAAATAATAACGGTTCCAGTCATACGCAGGACAGAGGGACACGCCTAACCACTGCTAAACCACACAGGAGATGATATTAAAGAGTGCTTTATTAAACTCTGTGTGTGTGTGTGTGTGTGTGTGTGTGCGTGTGTGTGTGTGACCTGAGGTGTGCCTCAAGGTCCCGTTCTAGGAACGTTTTGTTTTCCCAGAGGACGAGTGCAGTGGAGCAGGAATGTGGACACACAGTGAGGACAGCAAAAAGGGGGGAGAGGGAGGGAGAGAGAGAGAGAGAGAGAGAAGAGAGAGGGAAATTGAATTGAGAAAGAGAGAAGTAGAGAAAAAACAGAAGAGATGGAAAGAAAGCAAACTTGAGCAAGAGAAAGAGACAGAAAGTGACAATGAAGAGAACTACATAGAGAGAGAGAGAGAGAGAGAGCGAAGTGAAGAGAGAGGGAGAAGTGAAGAGAGAGGGAGGAGAAGTAGAGAAAAAACATAACAGAGATGGAAAGAAATCAAAACTGAGAAAGAGAGAGAGAGACAGAAAGTGACAAGGAAGTACATAGAGAGAGAAAGAGAAAGAGAAAGAGAGAGAGAGCGAGGGAGAGAGATTTCTATATTGATGCTTTGACAATCTTGTATGTAAACAATCATGCCAATAAAGTACCTTAAATTGAATTGAGAAAGAGAGAAGTAGAGAACAAACAGAACAGAGTTGGAAAGAAAGCAAAATTGAGCAAGAGAGAGACAGAAAGTGACAATGAAGAGAACTACATAGAGAGAGAGAGAGAGAGAGAGAGAGAGAGAGAGAGAGAGATACAGTTCTGAAGAGAACCTTTAAGAGTTCCCTCCACGACAGAGAAGCTTCGTCGCAGCTTGTTTATGTCTCTGTGGTTTGTAAAGAGTTTGGTGTGAAATCTCTTTGTACAATCTTATAAAACGATGGTTCTTTAAAGGTTCTTTCAGAGTTCTCGGTTTCCAAAATAACAGATTTCTGAAACGGTTCTACGAAGAACCATTAAGGGTTTCAACAGCGAGACAACTAAAGAAGCTTTAATTCCAACTTATCCATTCGTACAAAAGCTATACACCACCACGCGGCTGTGGTTTGTGAAACCTGCCAGGGTTCTACACAGAACCTTTAAGAGTTCCTTCAGAAGCAGAACTGAAGAAGCTTTAAATCTTCTAAACATTCTCAGAGCAGAGTTTGTAATTATTGTCTCTGCTAACGTCTCTTATATTCAGTATTTTCCAGAAACTACAGCCATGTCCTTGTTATTATCCGTCTTTCCCTGCGCTAATCTTCCGGCTCGTTAGTTCCCGCTGTGAGTGAGAACCGGATCGGGATTGTGGCGTGTTTTGTGGATCCTCTGGTTTGTGACTGATGAGCAACAGATGGATGTTTAGTGTAAAATCCGTGTAGTATAATTTTAACCAGATTGTGAGATGGGTGTGCTGTATCACTCAAAACCGCAGATACACATCTACACAACCGTGCAGCGTGTGTGTGTGTGTCTGTGTGTGTACGTCTGTCTGTCTGTCTGTCTGATGGTCTGTTTAACACATTTGGATTTGAGTTATGATAGCAACATCACACACAAACCTGTATAAACTCTGTAAATGAGTGACATCCACTCGGGCAGCGTTCCAATATGAAATCCTGATAAATGTCGTAAGTGTCACGCTTTTCTTCAGGAATTTTATAAACAATGGCCAACTCTACTTTTACAATCACAAACAGCTGACTGGACGTTAAAAAAAAAAGTTTTCCTTCTGTCGTTTCTTTTTTTAACAAAATTCAAGTTTTGTAGACGTTAAATGAAAATATCATCACTGAAGCTACTCTTTTTTTGCTAGCTTGTTATTAGCGAATAACTACGCACAGTTGCATGTAACTGAGACGCTGCTGTTGAATTCTGGATTCTGATTGGTCAGAAGGTGTTGATTAATTTTCTAGAACAGCAGCTCTGACAGTAGTGCAGGTTTATATTAACGCACATGTTCTAATACATTATTGTTTCTATAGCAACAGCTCATTCACAGGGACTCGTACTTGATCTGGTGAAGTTTTCTGTAAGGAGAAATGTGTTTATATAACATTGATGGAAGGAGTCTCCAGTGTCAGCGCTTTGTAAAGCTGTAACTTTAAGTTTTCCAACATCTTCAGGACAGAGGAGTTTACGCTTCTTTGCAGTTTCGCGCTAACATGCGTAACAATCTGTGTGTTTTTTCGTCTTATTAACTTGAAGAGAGAGAATAAAGAGAGGCTGCTGAAGGAACGACTGTTTATAGCTGCTATAACGTAAGTGACAACAGGAACTAACTTGTTTCACGAAGGTTAAATGTAACTAAAAAACTGAAGTTGTGTGTAAACATTTTCATGGTCAAACTGAACTAAAAATTCCTGGTAGATTGATGAACGTTTCCGTAACACTGATTTCCTTCGCGCTTGTGTACGTATGTTGCTAAACACCAATCAGCTGTTAATGATCAAGCATGTTGATGGCACAGCTGATTTACATTTAGCCACACCCACAAAACTCCATAAAAGGTGAAGCTCAAAATGATAAAATGACGACTGAATGGTGACAGAAAGAAATTTCTCAGAGGCACAAGTGGAAGTTATTTTGACTCAGGTCTACACAATTATTTAAAAAATATTATTAGCGTTGTAACACACAATATATAATAATCTAACACAAATTTACACAAACTTAGGAGCTGTCATTGGATCCGAATGTTTTTCAGAATGAACTTGATTTTCATAAATTCCACACTTTTGTGTAAATGCGCCTCCGAACAATTTACGAATAAACTCACGTGTCTCCAGCGTGATATATAAGGTCCAGTGTAAATATAAGTATAATGTATTGTGACAAACATCTTCACTGATCTGTTGATTTGAGTGATGATAGCAACGTAATAAACTAGAAATCGAAATAAAGACTCTTTCAGGCCGTACAGATGCGACACTGACTTTTTAAATCCACCATTTGTAGGACATTTCAGCTGCCAGGAATGTGAGCCGGAGCGTTTCCTGTGCGGCTCATCATCAGACTGCTGAGTCTGAGACGCTGCCTCATGCTCCATGTTGGGGATTTCCCTGACAAAACCTGCCAAATTCTTCCAAAATCTCGCCTCCGCACCATCTCTGTAAGGCCTGTCGCTCCCACACACACACACACACACACACACACACACACAGATACAAGCAGAGGAAGGAGCTGTGCAGGAATCTGATTAGACACACTGACTCTCTCTCTCATTAGGCAGCTCAGTTTGTCCCCTAACGAATCCCCCTGAGGACCGACTCTGTCTCCGCGTGAGAATAAAAGACAGCGGCTCGACACCATTAGTGCGTTTGGGGCGTCGTCTAATTGATGCCTTGTTCAGGGTGACTGCGAGGGCCTCTTTGATCAAGCGAGAAGTTTCCTTGGGAAATTGAATCAAGACGGAGAGAAGAAGCGCTCTGTTGTTTCTTTCAAAATGATTCCCTCCTTTTTGTCACTCCCTCTTTTCAGCGTTCACTCAGATGAACTTGTGTGTCTCGATGTCTGACAGGAGAAGAGTGTGTGTGTGTGCGTGTGTGCGTGCGTGTGTGTGACACACCCTGATGGCGAGGGCCGCTCCTTTTTTCCTCCCTCGGCAGTGTTTGGACACGCTGTGACTCCCAGCTGCAGTTTGGAGCTTTGAGTCTTCACAACTGGGCGGGAGTGAAAAATTCCCCGAAAGGAGGCAGGGAAGGTTTTTTTTGCCTTATTTGTTATGGGAAAGAAAGATAGAGCAAGGTCTGGTCCCTCTGTATGTGTGTGTGTGTGTGTGTGTGTGTGTGTGTGGGTTCAGGTGGTCCTGTGGTCATTTCGTACGGACGGAGACGGGTAGGATGGCGAAAGCCAACACTGTGTCAACACGTTTCATCTGGCGTGCAACGTTTGAAATGGCAAGAGGAGTCACGCTTAAATAAACACACACACACGCACACACAGACACACGCACACAGACTCACACCAACGCGCAGATTGTGTTACACATTTTTGTTCTCATAATGTCGCAATACACGCACAACATGTGCAGCACAATATTCCTTCGCAATTTTTTATCACATTGTGCGAGACCCCCCCGGTTTCCTTGCTCTCCATCCTTTCAACACGCTCAACACACACACACACAAACACACACACACACACACACACACACAGTCATCCCTCGACACACTCGTCTAAAGTTTGGCAACCAACTCCGAGCGCCTGTCCAACTTGGGATGCGTCTGATGTTCCTCACTCCCAAGCGACCAGACGAGGCTAAAGCAACGGAGCACAAAGCTACCGCCCCATACACACACACACACACACACTAATACACACATTACACACACTACACACTCACACACACATTTCCGCGAGAGGAGAGGGCCAAGCGGAGATGTCGCGAGCCAGCTACGCAGCGCTCTTATCAGCACAATGTGTTTCTACTTTTCTAATCTACATAATTTATTACGGTGGAAAGAGAGGCCGCGGAATCCGGCCATGTTCAATATTATGTCTTGGCTTGGTGAGTGTTGCTGAAACGAACACCAGCAGTCCGACACACACACACACACACACACACACACGGACCACAGCGCTGCACTGGTACTGCAGTGTGTTACAGTAGCTGCACTTCCAGCATGGAATTATGGGACACCGACGCCAAACACGAAGAGGAAAACAGAAAAAAAAAGTGTGTGCGTGTGTGTGTGTGTGTGTGTGTGCACGCGTGTGTGTGTGTGTGTGTGTGTGTGGTCCATTCAGCATAACTTATGTATTCTCCATACATCCTAATAACAGATTGACGAATATTCTGCTATGGCTAATTATCTTTTACCTTTATTTCTTTTTGACCATCAGCTCTTTACCTTAAAGAAGTAAAGAGGTGTAAGTGAGTGTGTTGGGTTTGGGCGAGTGTGTTGGGTTTGAGTAAGCGTGTTGGGTTTGGGCGAGTGTGTTGGGTTTGAGTAAGCGTGTTGGGTTTGGGCGAGCGTGTGTTGGGTTTGTGTAAGTGTGTTGGGTTTGGGCGAGTGTGTTGGGTTTGGGTGAGCGTGTGTTGGGTTTGAGTAAGCGTGTTGGGTTTGGGCGAGTGTGTTGGGTTTGAGTAAGCGTGTTGGGTTTGGGCGAGCGTGTTGGGTTTGGGCGAGCGTGTGTTGGGTTTGTGTAAGTGTGTTGGGTGACTGTCATGGAGTTGGATGAGTGGGTTTGAACAAAATTGTCACAGAAAACCCAACACACTCACACAAGCCCAACACACTCACACAAGCCCAAGACACTCACACAAACCAAACACGCTCACACAAACCAAACACGCTCACACAAACCAAACACGCTCACACAAACCCAACACGCTCACACAAACCAAACACGCTCACACAAGCCCAACACACTCACACAAGCCCAAGACACTCACACAAACCCAACACAGTCACCAAAACCCAACACACTCACACAAAACCAACACACTCACACAAACACAACACACTTACACAAAACCAACACAGAACCCCAGAGAAATGAGTCCACTATGTTTTAGTGGTGAATTATGTATGCAGTGTTCCACTAGAGGTGGCGTACATGTGGTGTGTTTTGTTGGGGAAAAGGTTTTTTGTGTGTATGTGAGTGTGTGTGTGTGTGTGTGTGTCTGTGTGTGAAGTGGTTATGAATGTGAAATAGTGCTGCCAAAGCTCGAACCACAACTTCCAGAATTCTTCAAATATTATGGCTTCCACGCTCATGTTGGTTCTTCGTAAAAGAGAAGGACTAATTCGTGGAGTAAAAATGTTGTTTTTTTCACGCTGCATCCAAAAGCTTACAAACTCCATCGAGGAGCAGGACGAGACCTTTAGAAAAAAAAAACGAAAAGAAAGAAATAAAGAAAAATATGAGAGCAGCATTGAATTCTGCTTTTATTAGAAAAGTAAGGATGGTCTGAAAAGAGAGTAAAAAACAAGGGAGGAAAAAAGAGAGAGAGAGCGAGAGAGAGTGAGAGAGAGAGATATGTCTTGGACACAGCAGCCCTGGTTTAGAAAGACACATTGTCCCTTAAGAGCACTAAAAACATTAAGGCTTCCATTTTGCGTGAAGTGCGGCCATTTCTGTCCGAGCACGAACCGATGCGTTATTGCAATTTTACCTCAGACGGGGGGACAAAAAGGATTTTGTGTGTCAACCCCCACCCCCCACCACACACACACACACAGGAATGCATGAAGGAGGGGGGGACCAGCACCTGAACGCCACAGATGGATATGAGGGAGGACGAGAAAGAGAGAGAGAGAGAGTGACACAGAAGAACGATGACAGAGAAAGAGATTAAGACAAGAAAGAAAGACAGAGAGAGAGAGAAGTGGTTGAAGATACAAATGACAAGAAATGAAAGAAAAGTAAAGTCACAAAGGAAGACAAGGAAGAGGAACAGAGAGATGCAGATGGAGTGAAAGGGAGAGAGAGATAAAGAGTTAGAGAGTGACACGGCAGAGGAGGTGAAATAAAAAGAAAAAGTGAGAGTGTGGAGTGACAGAGAGAGAGAGAGAGAGAGAGAGAGACTAAAGATAATGCATAAAGCTGTGGAGAAAAAACAACCTAAAGAGAGAAAAAACAGAACAGAGACTGTCATTTAACAGAGAGACAAAAAGTAAGACTGAGACAGGAAGAAAGAAAGAAAGAAAGAAAGACAGGAGATGAAATAAGTGAAAAGAAAGACAAGAAAATAAGAGAAATAGAGCAGAAAGGAAAATTGAGAGAAAAGAGCAACAGTTCTGCAGGAAAGACAAAAAGAAAAAAAAGACGAAAGACGGAAAGCAAGAGCAGGAGAACAACGCATGAAAGGAACATGAGTGAGGAGGAGTGTGGAGGAGAACGACAGCAAGTGAGAGAGAGATAGAAAGTGAAAAAGGCGGAAAGAGAGAGAGACAAGAACGAGGGACAAAAGGTAATAGTGAGTAAAAAAACAAAACATAGAAGATGGAAAGTTAGATTATAAAAAGAATGACAGAACAGACTGGGTTTCTAAAGAGAGAGAGAAATAGAGCAAGACAGAAAAAAAACAAAGCGGAATAAGAGGAAAAAACAATGATTCAGTAGAAAAGACAGAAGGAAGACTGAGAAACGAGAAAAAGAGAAGAAAGATGAAAAAGGGAGAGGAGAGCATCAGAAGAGAAGAGCAAGAACATAGACAAGACAGAAAGATAGAGAGAAAAGGAGTGAGAGTATGGAGGAGAGCAACAGCAAGTGAGATAGAGAGAGAGAGAGAGAGAGAGAGAGAGAGAGAACTACAGAAAGAAGACATGAGAGAGTGAGATAAAAAGAAAGAGAATGAGAGAAAGAGAAAAAAAGACAGGTATTGAAAGAGAGAGTGAGTGAACTGAGGCCAAGAAAGAAAGGACAAGTGACAGAAAACAAACAGAGAAAAAAAGTAAAAGTGTAAAATTGTGGAGTAACAGAGAGAGAGAGAGAGAGAGAGAGAGAGAGAGAGAGAGAGAGAGACAGAGAGAGAGAGAGAGAGAAGAGCGAGGGACAAGATGAAATGTAATAGCGAAAAAAACAAAAAGAGAAGACAAAGATAGTATACAGACGAGGTAAAAATTAAGAACTGAGACGGAAAGAAGAGAAAAAGAAGAAAGGAAAGACAGATAGAAAGCAGACAAAAAATACAAAGGAGAAAGACAAGAAAGAGACAAAAAACAGAGCAGTAGAAGACAGGAAAAAAAGAAGGGAAATGAGAGAAGAAGAATGAGAGTGGTGTGACAAAATAAGAGGAAAAAAGAAGTCGGCAGGAAAGACGAAAAACTGAGAAAAAGACAAAAGACAGAAAGAACATAATCAAGACAATGAAAGGATGATAAAGACTGAAAAAAGTGTGACAGGAGAAAGAGAGAGAGAGAGAGAGAGAGAAGTAAGACATGAGACAGAAAGAGAAAAAGAGGGAAAGACAAGCAGAGAAAAAGCAGAATGAAAGAATAGAAGGAGTGAGAGTGGGACAAAAAGACAGAAGGAAAAAGAGGGTGCATGAAAGAAAGAAAGAAAAAAAACACAGAACGACAGGAGAAAGAGAAAGAGAGAGAAAGAGTTAGTTAAAGAAAAAATAGTTAAAGGGATAAAAAGAAAAAAGTGATAGAAGAAAATGACAGCATGAAAGAGACATAAAAAAGAAAAGTGTAAAAGAAACAGAAAAAGTGCATGGAATAGAAAGAGTGAGAGCGACAGAGAAGAAGAGTGTGAGACAGAAAGAGGACTGAAAGTGTCTCTGTTGTTGTTAGTTGCCCTTCCACCCCTTCACCGCTGCTCCCACAGTGACTTCTGCCCCCTCTGCTGCCCCCTAGCCCCTCTCCCTCACTCCATCTCTCTCTCTCTCTCTCTCTGGTTCCCTCGCTCCTGTTTAGCTCCAGTCTGTGGTGCGGCGTGAGAGGAATCTGCACGGCCGGCTGCAGGAACACCGACAGTGGCCTGGAATAAGCAGAACATTTATCCAATATGTGCTCCAGATGTGTCGGAAATCACACACACACGTAAACACGCCTGATGGACAGAGAATGGAGAGAGAGAGAGAGAGAGAGAGAGAGAGAGAGAGATAATGGATCATTTAGGCACTGTGTGTGTGTGTGTGTGTGTGTTCTATCACTTTATTTATTGAAAAACGGCCACGCAATTAAAAAACTAAACTGACCTGAGAAACAAAAGACATGAATAAAGATCTATATATAAAATACACATAAAAGGAAAAGAAAAATAATTAAGAAAATAGAGGGAAAGATGAAAGAAGAAGGAGGAGAAAAAGGATTAGGAGGAAAAAGAGAAGGAGGAGTAGGATTAGGAGGAGGAGTATAAGGTAGAGGAGCAGAAGAAGGAGAAGGAGAAGGTGGATGAGTTGGAGGAGAAGGAGGAGGAAGAGAAGAAGAAGGAAGAGAAAAGGAGGAGGAGGAGAAGAAAATGGAACAGAAGGAGAAGAAGGCAGACAAGGAGCAGAAGGAGGAGGAGAAGGTGGAGAAGGTGAATAAGGAGGAGAAGGAGGAGGAGAATATAAAAAAGAAGGAGGAGAAGAAGGAGATGAAGCAAAAGAAAAAGGAGAAGAAAGGAAAAGCAAAAGAGGAGGAGGAGCAGAGGGAGGAGGAGGAGAAGAAGGAGGAGAAAAGGAGGAGGATGGGGAGAAGCAAGAGGAGGAGAAGAAGATGAAGAAAAAAGAGGAGGAGAAAGAGGAGGAGAAGGGGAGGAGGAGATGGA
Source organism: Pangasianodon gigas (assembly GCA_022758105.1). Classification (NCBI taxonomy): domain Eukaryota; kingdom Metazoa; phylum Chordata; class Actinopteri; order Siluriformes; family Pangasiidae; genus Pangasianodon; species Pangasianodon gigas. Next base: position 1,144,134 of record CM040456.1, on the reverse strand, counting down.
AGAGGAGGAGGATGAGAAGAAGGATGAGAAGGAAGAGAAAGTGAGGGAGAAGAAGGAGGAGGAGAAGAAGGAGTATGAAGAGGAGGAGCAGGAGGAGATGGAGGAGAAGGAAGAGAAGAAGGATGAGAAGGAAAGGAGGAGGAGGAGGAGGAGGAGGAGGGGGATGAAGAGGAAGAGAAGAAGGAGGAGGAAGAGGAGGAGAAGAAGTAGTAGAAGAAGGAGTGTGTAATGATGTCAGTGAACTGATTAACAGAGTGATGGAAATAAAGTTTTACTTTAACTGTGTTCATGATGATCAACTTCCAACCTGAGGAAAAAAACAAACAGAAATAGAAGGAAGAAAATAGATACAGAGAGAGAGAGAGAGAGAGAGAGAGAGAGAAGGGACAACTGAGGAGTCACCCTGAGGACCCGAGCAGCCAGACGGCACTGCACTCGTTCGTCTCACTCTCCTTTATTCCTCCACTCAACACAAAACACCTCAAAATGTCCATCTGACACAAACCTGTGATCTCCTGAGAGCAAACTGACATCCGAGCTACAGAGAGAGAGAGAGAGAGAGAGAGAGAGACAAGACAGAGAGACAGACAGACAGAGAAAGACAGAGAGAAAGAGAGAGAGAGAGACAGACAGAGAGAGAGACAGAGAGAGAGAGAGAGAGACAGAGAGAGAAAGACAGAGAGAAAGAGAAACAGAGAAACAGAGAGACAGAGAAATAGAGAGAGAGACAGACAGAGAGAGCGAGAGAAAGAGAGAGAGAGAGACAGAGACAGAGAGAGAGGTAGAAGGAGGTGTGGAGGGTGTAGAAGAGAAGAGGAGATGAAGGTCACGGCTCCAAACACACGGAAACAACACTGAAAACTCAAACATCTCACATCATCATCTCCTAGCAAGCAATTACACACACACACACACACGAGAGTTACATGAGAGTTACGCATGTGTGGGCGGAGTTTGTCTAAAACAGGGGCGTGTCTCAGTTACGCTTTATTCTGATCTTGAGCTTAAGCGCGTGTCTCTTGCGTGATATCGGCTCGAGTGAGGAGCAGCGTTCAGTCCAGCTCCACTGTCTGACACTTTAATATAAACACTACATGTTCCGCTGAAGTTTATACTTTCACTGTAAACACACACACACACACACACACACACACACACTGTGGAGCGATATTAAATACATACATATAACATTATTCATTAAATAATTTATAATAGCGAACATCGGAGGAGACGCGTCTTAATCAGACACATGGCTTATCTGGAGCAGGGAATATTTTACAGATAAAGTGATGAATAAAGTTAAAGTTTCTCTGTAAACGTAGCAGATGAGCGCTCGGTCAGCTTATCCTTCACACCGTGAGCACGTCGAATTAACACAAACACTGACGTTATTTTATTCATTCTATAACACAGAATTCAAAGTGTGATAAAATCTCCTTCGTCTGACACACGTTACGATTTCATCACCTCGATTGAGCGTCTCGTGTCTTCATTAAACGGCGCTGGAGTAACTGTCAGAGCTCCAGATAAACAATATATAAAATGCTAAATAACAGGCTGCGCTGGATCAAGTGCTATTCTATCAGCTGCTGAATAATGAGTGTGGAAGCCATTTTGTGAAATGAACCCAGTGATTAATGGCATCATTACAGCGAGCTCTATTCATGCAGTGATGTACTGCTGATATACGAGACTCCTGTTCCATTTATTTCAACACTCGCCATCTTCTCACTCAG
>CM040456.1:1137127-1142298 GCA_022758105.1 Pangasianodon gigas | reverse complement strand
GCTGGATCAAGTGCTATTCTATCAGCTGCTGAATAATGAGTGTGGAAGCCATTTTGTGAAATGAACCCAGTGATTAATGGCATCATTACAGCGAGCTCTATTCATGCAGTGATGTACTGCTGATATACGAGACTCCTGTTCCATTTATTTCAACACTCGCCATCTTCTCACTCAGATCATCACATCAGTCTTTTATTTTCAGTTTTAAATTCTCTCTTCTTTATGTTACATCTTTTTACAGCAAAGAAAAAACTCTACTTCCTCTTTCAGTCCGTATTTTCTGTCCCTGATTTAAAGGTGAGTGTTTGTGTTTAAGATGATGGTGAAAAACTCCGTCTCAGACGCTTCTACTGAAGAAACATCTGCTGACCTCGGAGGTGTGAACTACACGCTGCTGATCTTAATCATCTGAATGTGGAGCTCAGAAACTCCACTTAAACAGCTGCGTAACCCGACTCTGAATACCAGGAACTTTCCTCACCGACTCTGAATACCAGGAACTTTCCTCACAGACTCTGAATACCAGGAACTTTCCTCACTGACTCTGAATACCAGGAACTTTCCTCACTGACTCTGAATACCAGGAACTTTCCTCGCCGACTCTGAACACCACGAACTTTCCTCGCCTACTCTGAACGCGAGGAACTTTCCTCACCGCCTCGTTATACCAGGAACTTTCCTCACAGACTCTGAACACCAGGAACTTTCCTCACCTACTCTGAATACCAGGAACTTTCCTCACCGACTCTGAACGCCACGAACTTTCCTCGCCTACTCTGAATGCCAGGAACTTTCCTCACCGCCTCGTTATACCAGGAACTTTCCTCACCGCCTCGTTATACCAGGAACTTTCCTCACTGACTCTGAACACCAGGAATTTTCCACACTGACTCTGAACACCAGGAACTTTCCTCACCGACTCTGAACACCAGGAATTTTCCTCAATGAATCTACCAGGAACTTTCCCAGCATAAATACTGACTCTGAATACCAGAAACTTTCCTCACTGACTCTGAATACCAGGAACTTTCCTCACTGACTCTGAATACCAGGAACTTTCCTCACCGACTCTGAACACCAGGAACTTTCCTCACTGACTCTGAATACCAGGAACTTTCCTCACCGACTCTGAACACCAGGAACTTTCCTCACCGACTCTGAACACCAGGAACTTTCCTCACTGACTCTGAATACCAGGAACTTTCCTCACTGACTCTGAATACCAGGAACTTTCCTCGCCGACCCTGAATACCAGGAACTTTCCTCGCCGACTCTGAATACCAGGAACTTTCCTCACCGACTCTGAATACCAGGAACTTTCCTCATGGAAATACTGACTCTGAATACCAGGAACTTTCCTCACTGACTCTGAATACCAGGAACTTTCCTCACTGACTCTGAATACCAGGAACTTTCCTCACTGACTCTGAATACGAATCTATAACATTATACACTCATTATGTCGATGTTTCTTTAATGATAATTATAATATTAAACCTTAAATATCAAGGTGTTTCATATAACTATTGACAGACAATAACAGAGAATTTGCTCGAGTGTGTGTGTGTGTGTGTGTGTGTGCGCAGGAGAGGGGATCACTGGGTCATGTAACTCATCTCTGAGTCCATATAGGAGAATGCAGAGACGGGTTTATGGACTTCAAACCACACACAGAGCAAGTGTATGTGTGTGTGTGTGTGTGTGTGTGTGTGTGTGAGCACAGACCTGTGTTATGTTGGAGGGAATGACAGCTTCTTCAGAAGTGAACGCCTTAATCCCTCACTCATAAACACACACTGCCGTATCTGTCGCTTTCCGTCACACTCGGTCACACCAAGAGGGGGGAAAACCACCACACACACACACACACACATTCTGGATGTCATCATATCACCTGGAGTGTGTATATCGAACACGTTTGCACTTCCCTCAGAGGTAATCAAAGCCTACGATTATGACAGGAAGTCCATTAAAAATGTCCACTCTCATCATCGTTTAGCCGTTCGACTACAGGGTAAAGTACACACACACACACACACACGTGCACACACACACGTGCGCACACACACATTCATGAACACTGCCAAGTCCCTGTGACTCTTCACCGAGGATGAAAAGCAGCAGGACGCGACGCTGGAGGCCGAGTATGTCGCTGTCAGAAAAAACGCTGCCTCATAACCTCTTTCATTCTTTCACTCTCTCTCTCTCACACACACACACACACACACACACTCTCACACACACGGTTTACACAAGACAGATGTTAACCATGACAAAACTACAGAAACTCAGAAACTTTTCATCCTATTTACCCACAGCTTTTCATGTTAGTAACCAAACAAATATGTTCAATATGGCATTCGATATAAAACTCACACTAAAAGTCACAATAATTCTGATATCACAGTTTATCATGTTAGCATAGAATGCGCTAACGTCAACCACCGAGCTGCCTCACGTCGTACTGATGCAACTGATTTCAGTTACACAAATGATCTGATAAAGCTACTCAAAACAAACATCTACGATATTTAACAATTTATGTTTGTATATGAAAAAATAACTTGGAGTTAACTTAAGTTTACTACGATGCTACTGTGCTAAGAAAACCATACATTAAACGCTCCACTAATGACATTAACATCTTTGCATCTTTACTCAGAACTTTCTAAACGTTTTCTCAATTTAACCAAATATAACTGAAACCATGGAAATAATGAAACTTCAACAAACGCCACCAAACAATGTTTTATTCTATGTATCGCAAACAAACTTACTGTATTTTCTAATTTGTAACACAATTTTTTTCTGGATTAGCTTTAGAGTTTAATTTACACCACAGCTCTGTTGAGTTCTGGTCTCTGATTGGTCAGAAGGTGTTGATTAATTTTCTATAACAGCAGCTCTGACAGTAGTGCAGGTTATTGTTTCTATAGTAACAGCTCATTCACAGGGACGTGTGTGTGGTGGACGCTCCACATAAATGGATTAAAAACCGTGTATAATGGTTGATCTGTAAGGAGATATTTATGTAACATTGATGGAAGGAGTCTCCAGTGTCAGCGCTTTGTAACAGTCAGAGGTAAAGCTGTAACTGTAAGTTTTCCGACATCTTCAGGACAGAGGAGTTTACACTTCTTTGCGGTTTCTCAGTAACATGCGTAACAAGATAAGGTTTTTTTTTTTGGTCTTATTAACTTGAAGAGAGAGAATAAAGAGAGGCTGGTGAGGGAACGATTGTTTATAGCTGCTATAACGTAAGTGACAACAGGAACTAACTTGTTTCACAGAACAGTAAATGCAACTATAAATGGATAAAGAAATGTATTTAAAAAAGTAAGAAAGAAAAAGCTTATGGAATTGCTCACTGTATATGACGTTTTTATGGGATAATTCTAACTGTTTCCAGATTTGGGATGTTGAGATGTTTATTAATTGTTTATTAATTGTGTAAATAAACAGATGTAAAATGTGAGATGTTCAATTAGAATGTTATGTAGTGGTGTCAGGTGTAGTGGTGTCATGGTGTGGTGGTGTAGTGCTATAGTGGTGTCATGGTGTCACAGTGTAGTGGTGTCACGGTGTAGTGGTGTCACGGTGTAGTGGTGTCACGGTGTAGTGGTGTAGTGGTGTCATGGTGTAGTGGTGTCATGGTGTAGTGGTGTCATGGTGTAGTGGTGTCGTGGTGTAGTGGTGTCATGGTGTAGTGGTGTAGTGGTGTCATGGTGTAGTTGTGTCATGGTGTAGTCGTGTAGTGGTATCATGGTGTAGTGGTGTCACAGTGTAGTGGTGTCACAGTGTAGTGGTGTCATGGTGTAGTGGTGTCACTGTATAGTGGTGTCACAGTGTAGTGGTGTCACAGTGTAGTGGTATCATGCTGTAGTTGTGTCATGGTATAGTCGTGTAGTGGTATCATGGTGTAGTGGTGTAGTGGTATCATGGTGTAGTGGTGTCGTGGCATTGTGGTGTAATGGCGTCATGACGTAGTGTACCCGCTGGTATAGCATATGTAATGTTGTGGTCTTTAGATGTCGAGGCAATGTGATTTAAACCCCACACTAGATTCATTGTTATCCGAACAAAAAGTGTAATTGAAGATAATTACAGTATGTGATTGGTTTAATTACAGCTCAGCTTATCCACTTAACCATTAGAGGTGAGAGGCAGTCGAGGTCTGATCATAACACAGCTCTCTAAAACCAAAACCACATCATGTTTTTCATGTCTTCACATATTTTCACTGAGGGGGTGGGAGATTAACCTGTGGAGCTAGTGAGAGCATGCTAGGAATAAAGTAATGCATGTAGAAATGGAGGATTCTGATGATGATCAAACTGAATCTTTGAATGTTTAAATAAATGAGTATTTTCCAGATTAATTCTCCATCTTGAAAAGCAAACTTGAGCTCCATCTACAGTGACATCCACATGATCCCTAGCGAACGTTACTTAATCCAAATGAGAAAAGAAACAAGAGACAAAAAGACATCAAGAAGCAGTTTGTTTGTTGCGATAGTTCCAGATTAGACATCATTTTGGTGTAAAAGCTAGCATTAGCTTCAGACTGATAAACACTTCAGGAGGAGTCTCTATTCCTGATGTAAGGTAACTAGATGTCCTGTTTTTCCTGGACATGTCTTTTTCTTGAGCTGCCAGGACAGTAAAAGGCAGCGCACGACAGGATGAAGCAAGACAGAATTGGGCCAGACAAGATGGTACAGATCAGGAGAAGGACCTAGCAGTGTGGCACAGGACAGGACAAGGAAGGATGGGGACAGGACAAGGGAGAATGGGACAGCACAGGACAAGGACAGGACAAGGACAGGACAGGACAGGACAAGGACAGGACAAGGACAGGACAGGACAGGACAAGGCAGGATAGCGACAGGACAAGGAAGGATGGGGACAGGACAAGGGAGAATGGGACAGCACAGGACAAGGCAGGACAAGGACAGGACAGGACAAGGACAGGACAGGACAAGGCAGGATAGCGACAGGACAAGGAAGGATGGGGACAGGACAAGGAGGGATGGAGACAGGACAAGGTAGGATAGGGACAGGACAGGATAGTACAACCTCGGGATGGGACATGACAGATGGGGCAGAGGGATAGGGCAAGAAGAGACAGATCAGGACAGGACCTGACAGGATGGGACAGGACAAAGTGTGCAG
>CM040456.1:1129627-1132127 GCA_022758105.1 Pangasianodon gigas | reverse complement strand
CAGGCGGAAATGGACTTCTACACAAATCAGATGTTTTCTCTCTAAAAATGAAAAGTGACTCAATAATGTCACACACACACACACACACACACACACAGCATTTTGTCGTGGTGTGTGTTGGATGATGGAGATGGAGTGTGTGCTGTACAAACTGAGATGGATCTTTCTGGGTGGAAGTGTGTGTTGCACCTGTGTGTGTGTGTGTGTGTGTGTCTCGGTGGTCTCGAAGGTCCTATAGCATAATGAGTCCATTGTCTCCTTAAATCTGGAAGTCCTTCACATTCCTACAGGGAGCGAGTGAGGGATCCGCACTCATCCATCACTGCACACACTGCAGCCGTACACGTGTGTGTGTGTGTGTGTGTGAGAGAGAGAGAGACAGAGAGAGAGAGAGAGAGAGAGAGAGAGAGAGAGAGAGAGAAAGAACAAAGTCTCCAAAAAAGTTTTTATCTATCAAAGTGTTTATCTATCCATGTACAATTGAGTGCAAAAGTTTACACACTCCGGTTTCTGTGTTTAAAAAACAAATACACAGAAGTCTCTATCAGAGTTCTTTTTTTTTTTTTTTTTTTTATATATAAACATGCTCAAAAGTTTGTACCCCCCTTTGACCTGCCTAGTTCAGGGGGTGGGCCATATTCCCAATGTAGATAAGTCTTTCACCAAACTGAATAAATGCTGAAGCAAAGCCGATAAACGTATGAAAAATGAAAATGCCTGCAGTTCTACGACTCTAATTTTGTAAACATGAACCAGCTCGGCTTCTGTAGCAGCTCATCTGTAGCGGTTTATCCAATCACGCGCATTTCTGTGAATTATTTAGCGGCAGGAAGCTCATTGGACCAGAGGCTAGCTACAGAGAGAGCTAGAGAGGTCAGAAAGTGAGGGCTGTTTAAAGAAAAGCTGATGAAGAAAACAGAAAGATTAATAATGAATGCACAGGAGTGTGTGTTTATTCTCTGTGTCTCGGAGAAGACGTGTGCTTCGGGACAAAAAGTCGGGTTTTACTTTAATCCTGATGTCAGATACGAAGCTTGCGGGACAAAGAAATGCCACTTTCATTCTAAATAAAAGAAGCTACACTCACTATATCCATACAAATCTTGTTTGGGTTGCCATGGCAACCTGGAAGATTATTCAGTATGTGCATTTTTACCTTTAAAAGTTATAAATTCTTTTCAGTTCCATGTTGATTTCATGTTTGAGACCAGTGATGGAGTAGATCCAGACTTGAGTACGCTGCTACGCGTTATCACTCGAAAATACGGCCTTTTTTCTCCAGTGGAATGATTGACAGTTGTGTAGGTGTTATGTACTCTCTGATATTAACTGACCCTCCTGGAAGCCCCGCCCCCTTCCCCATCTCACATTAGTAATCTCTCATCTCGACTCGATTTTCCTGATTAAAGGATGCGATGACACGGCGTCACGGTAAATGGAGAAGGTTTTGAGTTCATTGATGTGTTCAGGTTACACACATATCTAGCTAAATATAGCTAACATCAGTTAAATATGTTTATTAGGGATGCCACCGAAAGATTCTAGCCAAAAAAAAAAACACTTTCGGTTTTCAGTGAAAAAGAGAAAAATGGCTGAAAACCTTGACAAAAACAAAGAGCAGTGAAAATTCATTAGTGTGTAAACATTTCAGTTTCTACAAGAAACATTAGACAAGCGATTTGTTAAAGGACAATATCAAAACTGTACCAACAACATGTTACAGTTTACTCTGTTTTTACTTTTTCCTGAACTGAGCTGCACCTTTAAGAGAAAATCAGAATTGGAAATCAACTCCTGATGACAGTGAAGGTATTTCAGGCCTCGTAATATTCCTATCACTCTTGATGAAGTGTATCTGCAGTTGTGTTTTGCTGAAGGCGCCGTTAATAACAAACACGACTGAGACGTCTGACCACCGAGAGCGTCACGAAGCAGACACACTCTCCCCAGCTCAAGTGTTCTCGGAAAAAAACGAGTGAAGAGGGCGAGAGGGAATGAGTGAGAAAAAGAGTTAGAGCGAGATACATTAGAGGGAAAAAGCGAGAGAGAGAGGACTTAATAAGAGCAGAGGAATGTGAGAGAGAGAGAGAGAGAAGAAAATTAAGAGGTTGAAGATACAAATGACAAGAAATAGAAAGACAAACAAAGTCAGAATGGAAGGAAGAGGAACAAAGCTGCAGAAGGGGTAAGAGAGAGAGAGAGAGAGAGAGAGAGAGAGAGAGATGGCAGAGAAGGAGAAATAAAAAGAAAAAGTGAGAGTGTGGAGTGACAGAGAGAGAAAGAGTGAGAGAGAGTGAGAGAGAGACTAAAGGTAATGCTGAGAAGAAAAAACAGGAGAGAGACTGTCATTTAAAAGAGAGACAAAAAAAGTAAGACTGAGACAGAAAAAAGAAAGAAAGAAAGAAAGGCAGGAGACCAAAAAGATCAAAGAAGAAGAAAGAAAGATAATAAAAGAAATGAGAGAGAGAGAGAGAGAGAGAGAGAGAGAGAGGACTTAATA
>CM040456.1:1124627-1127127 GCA_022758105.1 Pangasianodon gigas | reverse complement strand
GAAAGAGAGAAGTGAGAGAGACAGTTGGAAGAAGGAAAGCGAGAGAGAGACAGTTGGAAGAAAGAAAGCGAGAGAGAGACAGTTGGAAGAAAGAGAGAAGTGAGAGAGACAGTTGGAAGAAGGAAAGCGAGAGAGAGACAGTTGGAAGAAAGAAAGCGAGAGAGAGACAGTTGGAAGAAGGAAAGCGAGAGAGAGAATTGGAAGAAAGAGAGAAGTGAGACAGAGACAGTTGGAAGAAAGAAAGCGAGAGAGAGACAGTTGGAAAAAAGAGACAAGTGAGAGAGAGAGACAGTTGGAAGAAAGTGAGAAGTGAGAGAGACAGTTATGAAAAATGAGGAGAAAGAATGAGTGAAAAGAGTAAAGTTAGAGACAGAGTGAAAAAAGAGACAGAGATCTGAAGAGAAAGAAAGTGAAAGATTTGAGAGAATGAGAGAAAGCAATAGTTGAGAGAGATGGGAAGAAGTAGAGAGGGAGAGAAGGAGAGAAGTGAGGGAAAAGAGAGAGGGAATGAGGGAGAGGGAGAGAGAGAGAGAGAGGCAGGGTGGAGGGGACACATGTCTCGTCTTGTGCTGAGCTGCTTCAGTCACATGAAAAGAGGCTCTGAGACACGGCTCGCCTGTCTACTGAAAAGCTCCACTGTCCCCCTAAACACACACACACACACACACACACACACACACATATATATCCACACACACTAAACACACACACACACACACACACACATATATCCACACACACTAAACACACACACACACACACACATATATCCACACACACTAAACACACACACACACACACACACTAAACACACACGTACATAGACACACACACAGATACACACACACACACACGACTCCCTTCAGCCTGTCTCTTTACCACTTCAAACACATTCGCTGTTTTGCAAAGCTCCAAATGATCTGTTTCTCACACACACACACACACACACACGTGCGTGCGCACACAGACACCGCACGATTAGCATTTACGCAACCACACACACACACACACACACGTTATCCCGTACAGCACTAAACTCAGTGAAGTGACTCTCTTAAGCATATTTATTTATTTATTTATTTATTTATTTATTTACTATTTATTTCACTCATTATTACCATTTTATTCTAATTACTGGATGATTTTCTGATTATTTTATTATTATTTTTAGAAATATTTACTCTTAGAATTCCTGTTCCATTTTTATTTTCTCCATTTTTTTATTTTATGCTCTTTCTTTTCTGTTTATTTCTTTGTAAAGCTGCATTTGAATGTATAAAAAGTGAAAGAACTAAAAAGCTTATTAATATGAATGTCTTGATTTCTTATATATTTAATGCTTACTTTATTATTCTTTTTCGAATTTGTTTATATTAGAATTTTGTTTGTAAAGTGCATGTGAATGTGTGAAAGGTGCTCTAGAAATCGAGGTAATTATTATTATAAAAGTGAGGGGTTCTGGGGAATGGTGTGTGTGACCCACTGGGAGTCAGGGGTGCCAATACTTTTATCTTAATAACAATACAGACAGCGTTGAGTGAAACATTTTCGTCAGACGAAATTAAAACACAAAACACGAGAAGTCAGACATGTAGTGCACTATGTAGGGTCCCTAGGTAATACTCATATATACATATGTGTGTGTGTGTGTGTGTGTGTGTGTGTGTGTGTAGTGAAGACATATTTCTAAAAGTTTCTAAAATTAGTGAGAAAAATGTTACAATGAGTGAAGAAATAAAAAATACTCTAAAATGTTAAATAGCTTAAATGATTAAACTGTGATAATCAGGACGATTCTGTCACCACTGTGTTCGACCAATCAGTGATCTCCACACACTCTAGCTCCGCCCCCTGGCTCTCAGTAGCGCTACTTAATGACGGTGCTTACATCAGCGCTGTGCTTGTCCTAACTCATCTGCGCAGAACACACACCTCCAGGCCAAATGATTCCTCTCTGTGGAACAAACCACTTCCACTGGGAGAGGGGGAGTCATATTCATCCTCCTCTTCTTAAACTTCACTCACAAGTGTGTGTGTGTGTGTGTGTGTGTGTGTGTGTGTGTGTGTGTGTACCTTTACTCGCTAAACCGCTACACACACTCACTCTGGATTAAAGGATGAGTTTTTTATGGAGTTGAAAATCCTGATGTTCGACAACTCCTTCTGCAGCTATAAAATATAAATTATTCTCCATAAGCATGCAAGCAACACACACACACACACACACACACACGCACTCACACACGCACTCACACGCACTCACACGCGCACTCACACACGCACCTCTATGGAGCAGCTTAGTTACTGTACACCATCTCACACACTTTCTCTCTGTAATGCTGAAATATTGTATTATTAGGGGGGAAGTTCTGTCTGTCTGTCTGTCTGTCTCTCTGCCTTTCTGTCTGTCTGCCTTTCTGTCTGTCTGCCTTTCTGTCTGTCTGTCTGTCTGTCTGCCTTTCTGCCTTTCTGTCTGTCTGTCTGTCTTTCTGTCTGTCTG
>CM040456.1:1113142-1123142 GCA_022758105.1 Pangasianodon gigas | reverse complement strand
GTTTGCAGCCTCAGGAGATTCTCTATAAAACATTAAAACCAGATGTTTGTTCATTTAACATTTTGGAATATTTTTGATGAGGGGGCGGAGCCAGGTGGATAAATATACAGAGAACTGAGGGGGCGGGGCCAGGTGGATAAATATACAGAGAATTGAGGGGGCGGGGCCAGGTGGATAAATATACAGAGAACTGAGGGGGCGGGGCCAGGTGGATGGCGAGCTGAGGAATTGTACTATCCCATGTTGCGCGGTTGTTAGTGTATTTACAGTTATAGCCTGCTCCAGTGGTTCCTGCTGTTAGCTTAGCACTAACATTAACACTGAAACTCACGTACCTGTGCTAGCATAAATTAGCCAGTACAGTACCGACCACATTAACACAACGCGTAGCGTAACGCTAACAACATTAACACTGTTGCAGATTTCCTCACAGTTCTCCATTACACAGCTAGCTGCAGCTAAACAAGACATTAAAGCAGCTTAGCCATTTTACTAACCGCCGCTTTAATGTGAACTCTCCTGAGACACTGAGGAGAGAGATTTCCTCTGAGATTTCCAGTTTAACACCGAGCTGAGCCACGAGATCAAATCAGCAGTGTGTGTGTGTGTGTGTGTGTGTGTGTGTGTGAGTGTGTGTTGGGGTCAGAGAACACACAGCTGAGTGGACTTGCTCTTCATTAAGCTGGTCTCAGTGAGGCTACCTGTCTGTCTGATTACTGAACCGTCTAACCATCACGCCCGCCCCACTGCCCCCTCACTGCCCCCCCACTTTAACCTCACTCTATCCGTCTTACTCTCTATCTCTTGAGTTATTCCCTTCTTTCTCCCATCTTTCCCATCTCTCTCTCTTCTCTCTTTCTCCCTCTTTCCCTCCTTCCATGACTGTCATTCTTCTTTCTCTTCTTTCTCCTTTCTTTCTTTCTTTCTTTCTTTCTTTTTGTCTTGCTCTCACAATGTTCTATCTCTCTCTCAAGAATTCCTACTCTCTTATGCTCCGCTTCTCTTTCTTTTCGTATACACTCTCTCTCTCTCTTTTCTTCATTCCCTTCTTTCTTTCTATTTTCTTTGAGTCTATCTTTCTGCCCTCTCTTATCTATATATATATTCCTTGCTCTCTTTCCTACTGTCTTTCTTTCTTTCTCTCTCTTATAGCTGTCATTCTCTTTTCTTTCCAAACAAATCTTTCTTTATAGCTCCCCTCTGTCACTCAGACTTTGGTTTTCATTCACTCTCTTTACTTTCTCTTCTTTCTTTCCCTGTATCTCTCTTTTCCTTTAATCTTTTCTTTCCTCTTCTTCCATCTGTCTCTTTTTCTCTCTCTCTCAGTCTCTTTTCTCTATATATTTCTCACTCCAACTGTATTGCTTCTTTCTATCTTTCTTTCTCACATGACTCTGTTATCATCTCTGTTCTCTCAGTCTTTCAAGAAAGAAAGAAAGAAAGAGAGAGAGAGTACTAATATTATATTAGACATGGGTTAGGTGTAATGAGCAGTCGACCAATCAGCAGATGAACTGCGTTTACTGCTAACTAGCTGCTACTGTAGAGTAAGACACGCCCCCCGGGGGTGGGGCATATACCTTCTACAGAGGATTTAACTGGACAAACACAATACTCGGCAAAATAAGAGTTGTTTTCCCAGAATATCTCCAAAACTACTTTTTGTATTTTTTTCTAGATACGCAGCTGTGATTTCAGTGACAGTGGCGAGCTCCAAGTGACGTGAGATGAGATTTTTGAAAGTCTAATTAGCAAATTAGGTGCAACTCTGTAAAGAAGCGACGAATCCACACAATCGTCTCGATTGATTCCTCGGACACGTGTGGTGCGACGTTTCTTCACTTCCCTGCTCACAGCTTTAGTTCCTACAGGAGCGATCAGTCCACGCCCACTAGAGACGACAGGAGCGCTCAGTCCACGCCCACTAGAGACGACAGGAGCGATCAGTCCACGCCCACTAGAGACGACAGGAGCGATCAGTCCACGCCCACTAGAGACAAAATACGAGCGACTCCTGAGACTCCTCCCTCACAAGTGTGAACGCAGGCTCAGAGCCTGATACTAAACTCTCTGAAACACTGATTTTCATTTGAGGAGGAGCGACACAGAAAGTCTGATCTCAGAGGAACGACTAACTCACTGCTTCATAAACCGCTGATCTGATCATTCCTCTCTCTCTCTCTCTCTCTCTCTACCTCATTATTCTGTCTCTCTCAATCAACGCCTCGTTTCAGAAAACACCATGCATTAAAAAGAAGAGAGAAAACAGACGAGTGTGTTCTGTCACTAACATGTCATCTACTTACAAACTCTCACTATCCCGAGTAAGTCTGATAAAATCAGAAAGCCACCATCAGCATGAACACGTCACTCACCACTCGGTCATGTTCCTTTACTCTCAGTAGAGTAGAGATAGAGTAAAGTAAAGAAGAGTAGAGTATTGTAGAGAAAGAAGTGAAGTGAACTGTAGCCAAGTAGGGTGACCCATACTTGGAATTTGTGCTCTGCATTTAACCCATCCAAGTGCACACACACAGTAGTGAACACACACACACACCCCCGGAGCAGTGGGTAGCCTTTTTTTTGCTGTGGTGCCCGGGGAGCAGTTGGGGGTTCGGTGCCTTGCTCAAGGGTCTCACCTCAGTCGTGGTATTGAGGGTGGAAGAGAGCGCTGGTCATTCACTCCCCCCACCTACAATCCCTGCCAGACCTGAGACTCGAACCCACAACCTTCAGGTTCACCTTCGGGTTACAAGTCCGACTCTCTAACCATTAGGCCACGACTGTCCTCAGAGTAAGAGTAGAGTAAAGTATTGTAAAGAAAAGTAGAGTAGAGTAGAGATAGAGTAGAATATTGTAGAGTAGAATAGAGATAGAGTAGAGTAGAGTAGAGTAGAGGAGAGTAGAGGAGAGGAGAGATAGAGAGTATTTACTGAGTACTTTATTGATCCCTGAGGGGAAATTCAGTGTCACAACAGCCAAACACAAGAGCAATAAAGAGGCCTGAGACTCAACAGTTCACAAGAGTTTAAAACACACAACAAACTCACAATATACCACAAACAAGAGGAATTAAATACACAGATAAATAAAGAGGGATTAAATACACAGATAAATAAAGAGGGAATTAAATACACAGATAAATAAAGAGGGAATTAAATACACAGATAAATAAAGAGGGAATTAAATACACAGATAAATAAAGAGGGATTAAATACACAGATAAATAAAGAGGGAATTAAATACACAGATAAATAAAGAGGGAATTAAATACACAGATAAATAAAGAGGGAATAAATACACAGATAAATAAAGAGGGAATTAAATACACAGATAAATAAAGAGGGAATAAATACACAGATAAATAAAGAGGGAATTAAATACACAGATAAATAAAGAGGGAATAAATACACAGATAAATAAAGAGGGAATTAAATACACAGATAAATAAAGAGGGAATAAATACACAGATAAATAAAGAGGGAATAAATACACAGATAAATAAAGAGATAAATATAAAGTTTTTCCCAGCCTGAGATTCCTGTACAGCTGAAGTGTGTGTAAAGTGCTGCAGGGTCGCAGGTTTAAATCTGTGTGATGAGCAGGTGTGTGTGTGTGTGTGTGTGTGTGTGTGTATAAAAATGTACAGTAGTCATAAGTAAAGTAAGAGTGTGTGTGTGTGTGTGTGTGTGTGTTACTCTCATTACTCATTTAAGAATGATGTTCCTGAAGCCTAACGCAGGATTTATCACTTAAAACATTTCAGAACGTGTCGCATCATTACGCTTTATAAAACTTTTTCAAAATAAAATCCCCTCAGTTCTGATTATTCACCTCAAGATAAAAGATCATATGCCAGGGAATTTTAACTTTTTAAAATATATTTTTACTTATTCTTATATTTACTTCTACTTATATTTAAATATTTTGATATTTACTTTTGAAAATATTCTGAAAGAAACAAAGAAAAAAGGAACTTTAGATAAGATCGTATTAGGTTTTTTTTTTTCCGCATATTTTATTTTCTATTTAGTAAAATCTAAGTTTAAAAAATCTGAATTTAATAAAATAAATCTTTATTATTATTATTATTATTATTATTATTATTATTATTATTTTAAACAGTCGAATTTCAGTATTTAGGACAGGATATTTTGCAAAAGACCATAAATTAAATAAACAAACGTAGAAAGAAAGAAAGAAAGAAAGAAAGAAAGAAAGAATTGTATACAAGGTCATATTTACTTTATCATATTTTTATTTGTATCATTTTTTCCTATTTATAAGCCTGTTTCTTTTTTAATATTGTTTTTGAAACAGACCATAAATAAATAAATAAGTAAACAAACAAACAAACAGACAAACAAATAAACAAATAAATAAATAAATAAATAAATGGTCATATTGGATTTTATTTGTATGCTTTTTTTTCTTTTTGATATTTTTAAACTGTTTCATTTCAGGATTTTTTTTTTTTATTTAAGTACTAAAGGCGCTTAAACAAAGTCAAGTTTGTTCACACACACACACACACACACACACACACCCCATTACACACAGGCATGTATACACACACACACACCATTACGCACAGGCATGTATACACACACACACACACACACACACACACACACTGTAGGAACTCACAGTAAGAGTGTTTGATATCTCACACACTCATGGTGCTGGAGCTCAGTGTGTTCGGCTTTTACTTTCTTCATTTCTCAAACTTTGGAGTTAAAAATGTTTCAGAAGTAAATAAAACTTTCAGGTTTCGACGCGCTCAGGCGCCTCACACACACACACACACACACACACACACACACACACACTAAACAGTGTTTCTGTCTCTGATTTTTTATGTTCGGTTTCGCTGAAGAGAGAAAAAATCTGAGCCTCAAATCACGGTGACAAACTTTCCGTAGCGCACGTGCGTTAAACCCGCGGCGTGTCGTCACAAAGCGGAAATTCAAAAAAAAAAAAAAAACATCAAAAGTAAAGAGAAGTAAATTAAACACCCGCAGCCTTCATCATCATCATCATCATCATCATCACTCACCATTTCTGCATGTTGGAGGGCGCACACACTCTCCGGATCCTCGGTGTGTGTGTGTGTGTGTGTGTGTGTGTGTTGGAGAGTGGGGGGGTCCTTACTCTTCAGCGTGTGTGTGTGTGTGTGTGTGTGTGTTTAATGTGTGTCGATAATAAAGTCAGTCCCGTAACGCAGCGCTTCAGTCCTTCAGTCCTGCTTCACTCCTCCTGCCGGAGTGGAACACACACACACACACACACACACACACACACACACACACACAGCGCTGTCGCACGGCTTCATATCCGGAGTCACAGCAAAGCGGAGAACACGGGATCTGTTCTCCAAGCGCGCGGTAGAGACCTCACACACACACACACACACACACACACACACACACACACACACACACTCTCTCTCTCTCACACACACACACACACACACACACACTTCTGCTAAATCAGCACCTCTCTCTCTCTCTCTCTCTCTCTCTCTCTCTCCTGCGTCTTCTGTGTGTAACCTGAGGGAGTGTGTATAAGCGTGTGTGTGTGTGTGTGAGTGTGTGTGTAGTGTGTGAGTGTGTGTGTGAGTGTGTGTGTGTTTTAAAAGACTTCTTAAACTTCTGCCCTCCAGCCACATAAAACTTTCTCTCTCTCTCTCTCTCTCTCTCTCTCTCTCTCTCTCTCTCTCTCTTTATATTAATTTTTAAGAAGCTGTGGTCAGTTGTAGAAATATTTCCATAATTATTTATATAATCAGTTATAAATTCATTTACTGTAAAAAAAAAAGTAACATTTCAAAATGTGTAATGTAATGGTGTAAATGTTTCTATTAATAATAATAAATATATACTGTTATCCATTACATAATAATATAGAATCAATTCAATTCAAATTTATCAAATGAAAAGATAAAAATGTAAAAAAAAAATTGAAATAAAAATAGAAAATAGTATTGATATTTGTTTGTTTGTTTGTTTGTCGTTTCATTTTGTATAATACATTTTACATAACTAACAATAAACATTACAAAAGATTCAAACTTTAAATAATAATACACCATAAATTAAAACAAATCTATAGAATAAATATAAAAATTAAAAAAAACAAAATAAAAACAAGTACAGGTTATTTATTTATTTATTATAATAAACCTTGCGTAACTTGCACAAAAAATAAAATAAATATTCAGCCATTTGAAATGCTAAACATTTACATTAATAATAAACTCTATTAAATAATGTCAAAAGTTAAAAATATAACGGTAATAAACTTTAGACATTAATTTAACATTAGTTTATATTATACATTAAAGTAAATGATAATAATAATAATTTATTTATTTATTTATTTATTGTACTATATATTGTACTAAATAAATATTCAGAAATCTGTAAGGCCAAAAATATAAATATAATGTGGTATTAAACACTGGATATCATTTAAATATTAAATAAAACTATACTTTAAATTAAAACAGCAAAAAACACAGAGATGAAGTATTTATTCCTTTATCTGTATGTTAGTTAGTTAGTCAGTTAGTTAATTAGTTAGTTAGTTTATCATAAACCTTACATAACTAACACAGTAATGAACCATTCCAATGCTGAGAGATCAGAGAACATTCAGCCTGGGGTCGAGCTGACAGGAAGTCTATAGTAACTCAAATAATCACTCTTTACAGCTGTGGTGATCAGAAAAGCATCTCAGAAAGCACAGAACGTGACTACAGCAGCAGAAGACCACACCGGGTTCCTCTCCTGTCAGCCAAGAACAGTGACGTTTATCCACTGAGCAGTGACTGAGACTGCAGCTAAACTGTTACTAATGAGTGCAGTCTTTAAGCTGTCCACGTGAGAACATCCACAAGCAACTCACAGAGAACTTCGATCACAATGATGATGGTGTGATGGTGATGATGGTGATGATGATGATGACTGTGACGGTGACGATGGTGATGATGATGCATCGATACTGATCTCATCTCCTGTCCAAGTTCTCATCTGATGTAACTTCTGCTAACACCTCCTAGAAGCTAGAAGCTTCTGCACAAGATCCTCGCAAGCTCCACAACATCTTTCCTTCACTTCTTTATTCACCAGGACTTTTGTTGATGGGAAGATTAAAAATATCCACCAGGCCTTCACTCCTACCCCAACTTCTACACGTTCAGGATTCCCCTTCTCTTTGCAGAAATCCTGCACGTTATCCTGTCCTGCAGTTTCACCACCTGCTCCCATTGGATCCCATCCCTTCCACAATCCTCCAGACCTTCTCACCAGATCTTCTCCCCTTCATCACTACTACCCTTAATGACCCCATAACATCTGCTCATGTACCAAGTGCATTCAAGAGAGCGAGAATTATTCCCATGCTGAAGAAACCCACTCTGGATTCCTCAAACATCAGCAACTACGGAGTGGTATCATTTCTCTCTTTTCTTTCTAAATTCCTCAAACACATCGTCTACAATCATCTCTCTCTCTATCTCACCCAGAACAACCTCCAAGATCCTAACCAGGCTGGCCATCACTGAGAAGCTCCATGCTCCTAGATCAGTCAAACTGCCATCAGTCCTCATCCTCCTCAACCTTTCAGCAGCGTTTGACACAGTCTCTTTTCCAACTTCATGAATCTTGGAATTCATGGTGCAGCATGGCAGTGGTTTGCTTCCTACCTAGAAGGTCGGTCATATCAGGTGATGTGAAGGGGATCCACATCTGCTCCATGCAGACTCTCCACTGGTGTCCCACAAGGCTCAGTACTTGGTCCTCTTTGGTTCTCCATCTATACTCAATCTCTTGGTGAGGTCATATCCTCACATGGGTTTTCATACCACTGCTATGTGGATGACACTCAACTCATCCTCTCCTTCCCTCCCTCAGACACTCACGTTTCTGCTCAGATCATCTCAGCATGTCTGGCAGACATCTCATCATGGATGGCAGCTCATCAGCTGAAACTTAATCCCAGCAAAACTGAACTGCTCTTCATCCCAGGTGATTCATCCCAACGTCAGGATCTTGCAATCTCACTGGACAACTCTCGGATCTCACCTTCTTTCACTGCACACAACCTTGGAGTGACCATGTCGATTTCTCCTTTGCAACATCAGAAGGATTCGTCCATTTCTTTCCACACAGGCCACACAGGTACTTGTTCAGTCCCTTGTCATTTTGAGACTGGACTACTGCGACTCGCTCCTGGCAGGTCTGCCTCTGATCTCCACTGGACCACTGCGTGCCATTCAACCTTCTCCCACACCACCTCATTGCTGCGCTCCCTCCACTGGCTTCCTGTAGCTGCAGATTTAAACACTGCTGCTCTCCTACAAAGCCAAAAACAGACCTGTACCCACCAACCTCAAAGCACTTATCACACCTCGCACGGCACCACGCTCCCTCCACTCCTCTAGCACTGCTCGACTGATCCCTCCATCTCTCAGGGTACAAGGAAGACCTGCATCATGACTCTTCTCTGTTCTGGCACCCAGGTGTTGGAATGAACTTCCTCTAGATGTCTGAACAGCTGAGTCACTGGCAGTCTTCAAACGATGCCTAAAGACTTACCTCTTCCTGAAGTACTTCAATTAGCACTTTGTTATTTAAAAAAAATCTATGTCTTGTGTTTTATTTCATACTATACTAACCTCCACAAAAGGGTTTTACACTGATGAGCACCTACTCTTAGTTCATGACCTAGTGAACCAGTATCAGGATGGATTTACTGATAGAGACTTCAGAGCACTTCTGTAAGTCACTCTGGATAAGAGCATCTGCCCAATGCCATAAATATAAATGTGAAATGATGGTGATGATGATGATGATGATGGTGGTGATGATGATGGTGGTGGTGATGATGATGAGGATGATGATGGTGGTGTGATGAAGGTGATGATGACGATGATGATGACGATGATGGTGGTGCTGATGGTGATGATGATGACGACGATGATAACGATGTTGATGATGATGATGATGGTGGTGGTAGTGATGAAGGTGATGATGATAACGATAGTCATGATGACGATGATAGTGGTGGTGACGGTGATGATGACAATGATGATGACGATGATGGTGGTGATGAAGGTGATGATGACGATGATGATGAAAATAATGATGATGATGATGATGATGATGGTGGTGGTGGTGTGATGAAGGTGATGATAACAATGATGATGACAATGATGAAGGTGATGATGATGGTGATGGTGGTGGTGTGATGAAGATGATGATGGTGATGATGATGATGGTGATGATGATGGTGGTGATGATGATGATGATGAAGATGAAGAAAGAGCTGGTTTTTGCTGCAGCGTGAGAACGTGAGGCTGTATGTCGATTTGTGTGTGTGTATCTTCAATATTTACTCAGCAAAGTTCTACATAAGGGCCACATTCACTCAGCAAGTTCACATGAAGGTGTCACACACACACACACACTCACACACACACACACACACACACACACACACACACACTCACACACACCTCTCTCTGTGAGCAAAACTGTACATTATCTCTTTTCCATGCTTAACTGTTTTACACCAGTTACGCCACTATAACGTAAGTGAAAACAGGAACTAACTTGTTCAAAGTACCTAGAAATGGATAAACAAATCCATTAATCCATTCTTTAATAAACAATAAATTGTAATTGTTGGTAAATTGCTGTGGTGTAAGAGGAATAAAACACTCTGTGAATGAGGGATTAAATGTTTTACCCGCTGCTTGTGTTTTATGTTAATCGTGACATCATGTAACGGTCATCATCATGGTTCCTCTCAAGGTTTCTTCCTCATATCATCTCGGGGAGTTTTTCCTTGCCACCGTCGCCACTGGCTTGCTCATTAGGGATAAATTCACAGTGATAAATTTAAATATTTACAATATATTTTTGTGAATCCATTTATTTCTGTAAAGCTGCTTTGTGACAATGTCCATTGTTAAAAGCGCTATACAAATAAAATTGAA
>CM040456.1:1011602-1022578 GCA_022758105.1 Pangasianodon gigas | reverse complement strand
CAGTCAGTGAGTCAGTCAGTTAGTGAGTCAGTCAGTGAGTTACTCAGGCAGTCAGTGACTCAGTCAGTTAGTGAGTCAGTCAGTGAGTTACTCAGGCAGTCAGTGACTCAGGCAGTCAGTGACTCAGGCAGTCAGTGAGTCAGTCAGTTAGTGAGTCAGTCAGTGAGTTACTCAGGCAGTCAGTGACTCAGGCAGTCAGTGAGTCAGTCAGTTAGTGAGTCAGTCAGTTAGTGACTCAGGCAGTCAGTGACTCAGGCAGTTAGTGACTCAGGCAGTCAGTGACTCAGGCAGTCAGTGACTCAGTTAGTGAGTCAGTCAGTGACTCGGGCAGTCACTCACAGAGTGTCCTGACGTAAACATCACTGATTGCACCTGTAATGGTCAGAAAAAGGTTCTGTTAGGTTTTATTTATAAAATACATTTAAAACAACAATAAATGCCCAAAGATCTATCCATATATAAAAATAAATCTGACACTAAATACAGACTGAGCGCAGTAAATAAAGAATAATGCTAAGCGATGAAATAATAATAATAGTAATAACAAAAATAAATTCAAAAAGCAAGCGTGAAAAGAGACGTTTTTAGTTTTGATGTGAAAATGATAAGTGACGAGGTGCTCCTGATATCGAGAGCATGGAAGAGCGAGGAGTGACTGATCAGAGACGTGGGAGCTGTAGGAGCTGAGTGTGGAGAGAGTATGTGCTCGCTCATTAACAGCTTTAAAAACAAATAGAAGGACCTCAGAGTGGATCCTGTACTGGACAGGAAGCTGGTGTAAAGCGCTGAGGGAAAATAATAAACATATATGAGAAATAACCGCTCTGCTCTCACACTGTAAACTAGCAAAGCTGTGAATAAGACATTATTTGGACATTTCCGCGATACCTGAAGATATTTTATATACATCTGAAATTAATTTCAACTCCTTTCTCTGTAGAAGCCTTGAGTTTGTGTTACTTTAGCCTTTTTTTCTCTCTAATCTTCTTTTATTCCTTTGTTTCCTCGTCTCTCCGTCTCATGTTATGTACAATTAACAACCGCATGTAAAAATCATCCAGTCAGGAATTAACAAGAACAATCCGAGTGTGTGTCTCGTCCTCGCTATGCTAATGATGTCGTTTTCCTTTATCTTTTTTTATAATAAGGGATTAGTGCAGGACTGCAGCTCCAGCAACTCGGGGACCAATTTATCTGATCCAAACCGACCCTGGCGTTAATTACCATTCATTAACATAGTTCACATCTCTCTCTTCCTGTGCCGTCCCAGGAGCGAGTTCGTGTCAATATTTGTCCCCGCTGAAGGACACGGCGGTTAATCCTGAGGTGTGAAAACGCTCCAGTTCCGAAATGTGAATCACCTGCTCATATTTTATTCAACACATTGTTTTATTCACTCACAAAATTATGCAACATAGATGCAAATAATAAAATCCAGACACTGAAAGGTATTTTTAAATATTTATTTTCTTACGGCAAGTATTTTGGTGAAAACAGCATTATTAAATAATAAATGTTATTACTGCCCTTTTAAGGCCGTTATCCGCAAACTGCTTCTGACCCGCTGACCTTTGACCTTAAAGAACCCTTAAGGTCAGTGTTGCAAACTGTTTTCAGGGGAAAGTAGCTAATGCATGCTCACGAAAGTGGTTAGAAGTCACCAGATGATGTCACAGAATAATTTGCATATTCATTGAATCATCACAGCATTTGCACATCAAAAAAAGTTTTATCAGATTAGAAAATAATAAGATCATAACATTTCTGATCTCAGATTATGTACAAAACGAACTGATTATTTAACAATGCTGATCAGTGATTGGTCATCAGGAACAGTGCTGATCAGTGATTGGTCATCAGGAACAGTGCTGATCAGTGATTGGTCATCAGGAACAGTGCTGATCAGTGATTGGTCATGGGGAACAGTGCTGATCAGTGATTGGTCGTTGTGAACAATGCTGATCACTGATTGGTTATTGGGAACAATGCTGATCAGTGATTGGTCGTCATGAACAATGCTGATCAGTGATTGGTCGTCATGAACAATGCTGATCAGTGATTGGTCATCAGGAACAGTGCTGATCAGTGATTGGTCATGGGGAACAGTGCTGATCAGTGATTGGTCATGGGGAACAGTGCTGATCAGTGATTGGTCATCAGGAACAGTGCTGATCAGTGATTGGTCATCAGGAACAGTGCTGATCAGTGATTGGTCATCAGGAACAGTGCTGATCAGTGATTGGTCATCAGGAACAGTGCTGATCAGTGATTGGTCATGGGGAACAGTGCTGATCAGTGATTGGTTGTTGGCTTTACACACAGGTGAACCTGCTCTCTCGACTCGTGTAACCAGCAGCTGTCGCCAAATCTAGCAACAAAAATCACCAAGTTAGCAGCACTGCTTGAGGAAGCCCTTTATAAGAATTTAAGACAGAAAAAAGTGTTAAAATTCTATTAAAAATGATTAAAGATTAGATTTTAGATTTTATTAGATGTCCTTATAAAGATCATGTGTCTCGCCTCCTCCTCTGCTGTGGTGTATTTTAGCTCATCGAGCTTTCACGTGGTGAGAAGAGCTTTCTGAGATCTCCTGCACGAGCGCCGAGGAGCTCCTGAGAACGCAGCATGCTAACAGAGTCGATTCATCACAGCTAGTTTCACCAGCCTGTGCATCTGGAACCTTTCATTAGTAAACATGGCTAAGACCCGCCCACTTGGTTTCCCAAAACTAACAACTTAACACAAAAGTCCATGAACTTTTTTAATTTTTTTTTTTAAAGTCTAGTGTCTCAATCTTGCTCCAAAAAGTTCATTGTGTCCTGACAAAAGTTTGCTTTCACACTAAAAAAAAACAAAAAAACAGGAAGGTCCGAGAGCTGATCAGATTTGTGATTCTTTCTCCCTGAAGTAAAGACTTTAAGGCTCTAAGGAATGACCCCAGTGGTTAGAAAGACATTTCTGTTAAATTTATTCAGGAAAATGATGCACTTTGTTGTCACCTGTTTGCAATAAACAATGCTAAAAAATTAAGGTTTTGATTAATTTGACTCACTCGATGCACAGGAGCTGTTAATGTTTTAATGCTTTAACTTTCTTCTAAGCTGCAGTAACATTTTCCTCCTTCATTCTGACTTTAAATTCATGACTTTAGGTCTCAACACAACGAACCTATAACTCCCTGAATATTCCACTTATTAACACACACACACACACACACAGTTAGTGAGTTAGTTAGCGTAGGCTTAGCGGCGCCCCCCGCTGGCACAGGTGGAGCAGGGACGTTGCACTGGGACCAATTACTGCTGCAGGTACATTCCTGACTGCGAGTGGGAGCATGGAGGAGTGTGTGAGTGTGTGTGTGTGTGTGTGTGTGAGTGTGTGTGAGATCCACAGCAGCGGTGGGTGACCTCTCACCACTCTCTCGGCTTGTTGTGAATCCTTGTCTCGTTCTTTCTCTCCATTTCTTGTCTTTGTGTGAAAATAAACAGCGACGTCCTGTTCTGCTCCTATAACACATTTTATCACAAAACAACAGAAAAGAAAAAAAAAAGCCGTAACACTTTATATAGCCTGAATCATTCATTCTAACTGCTGAAATGTCGTTCTAATTTACTCACAGTGCACAGTGTACGAGAGATAAACTCTGTTTGTGTTTGTGTGCTGTACTACGGCTTTATGACACGAATTCAGTTCAAGATTCAATAATTTATTGTCACTGTCTCCAAACAGAGCCGCCTTAACACACGTACCAGTGGAAAACAACAGAATATATCAGAAGAAGAAATGAAAGAAAAGGATTTTTAAAAAGAAAAATACTT
This sequence comes from Pangasianodon gigas, assembly GCA_022758105.1. NCBI lineage: Eukaryota > Metazoa > Chordata > Actinopteri > Siluriformes > Pangasiidae > Pangasianodon > Pangasianodon gigas. Next base: position 1,018,760 of record CM040456.1, on the reverse strand, counting down.
AATACTTAGCACACAGAGTCAGTTCAGTTCATCAGTGCTTTATTGGCATGAATGTTATAAATCACATTGTTGCCAAAGCAAATAGTGCAAGTAGATCAAACCAAAATTTATACCAAAAAAAAAACATATATATACACATATTTAAACATTACAAACATCATAAACAGGAACAGTAAAATATATATATATATATACATAAAACAAACAACAACAACAGAGCCTCTTTAGAGAACAGACAGACAGAGTTCAGGTTCTAGGACACTACATGAACATGGGTTAATTGAAATGATTCGTTAATTAAAGATATTTAATTATAGTAATTATTAAGTATTACTGAGATTTCTGAGTGAGTGGAATGAGCGTCCTCCTTCAGCCAGGCTTCTTCCTTCCCTCCTTCAGGTCTGTCACTGCAGTGCTGTCACTCAAACACAAGGTGGCAGCATGAACACTTTTACTCAGTGCGCAGACGTGGAAGCAGAGGCCGGTTTTAACACAGCCACGCTGACTTCCTCTCGTCCACTTCCCCTTGGTTGAGTCCCCTTGGCCATCTGACAGACTGTTTTATTGTTTAATCAGTTTACAGGCTGCACTGAGTCACATGACTGCCAGCTGCTCATAGTGGATCTCTTTGGAAAATATTTCCCCATGTTGTGTTTTAATCGGTTTGTAGTAAATGTGTGAATGAAGAAAGTTTACTAAAGAACTTTACTACAGTGATTATAGCGACTGAGTTTATAAAGCATTATGAAAATAATGATCTGATTATGATGAGCTGAATATCTGAGATCTGATGTCGCTGAAAGTAAGAAAGGTCCTGCTACGAGTCTTTTTAGTCACATTAACACTTCCATAATGTTCTCGTAATAATTCTGACCAGTGTGATGTGTAGTATTAAGTGTTCAGTGCAGTAGGAATGAAGCTACAATATAAAGCAACAGCAAGTTGTTGACAACAGCTGGGTGTCGGATCAAATCCCGCTCCCAACTGCGATGGACTGGAGTCCTATCCAGGGTGTAATTCCCGGTTTAGGCCCAGAATTCCCGGGATAGACCCCGGATCCACCGCCACTCTGCCCGGGATAAAGCGCTTACTGAAGGTGAGTAAATGAACATAGAGCACATAAAGCAAGCACAAACCTCAGTATATATTTTATTACACCACAGTGCTGTTGAATTCTGGATGCTGATTGGTCAGAAAGTGTTGATTAATTTCTATAACAACATCTCTAATTCAAATCACAGGTTTATATTAATGCACTCGTTCCTATACGTTATCTCGTTTCTATAGTAACAGCTCATTCCCAGAGGACGCTCCATGAATAACACTGTTTTTTCTGGGTAGTTCGTGTTATTTGCTAATTGCTTACACTGCAGAAGGATAGAAAATAGTTATTAATCCCCTCAGACTTTGCTTTGGTGACCAGGACATTGGTATTTTGAAATGTACCTATTTTCTTTGAGAAAACACGCAGATTTGCGTCTTTTTAGCTGAGATAAAGCCAGAAAAAAACAACATATCAATCAAAATGAACATGTGTTTATACTAAAGTAAAATACTCCACATTCACAGGTTTAATGTACAGGGATTTGATTATTCATAATTTTGCCATCAATAATTAAATGGGAATTTTGTTTAGTAAGTAATAAATGCTTACAATTTATGTATTAATAATCTACTTACTTAGCATTCACTACCATAAATATATACACAAATTTATTATAAAAAAGTTTGTAAAAAGTTTCAGTGCGCTAAGGAACTGCGGACTACACACTCTGTCTGAGGACGTCACACACGCTCCTGTTCTGTCTCTCAGTGTGCGGTGAATCTCACGTTTCTCTCAACTTTTGCATCTTTAAAATGCAATAAAATATCAACTGTAATCATGGGTTATAAACGTTAATAATTTTATTGCTATCTACATACTGTATTGCCTCTTTCTCTCTCTCTCTCTCTCTCTCTCTCTGTGTGTGTGTGTGTGTTAGCCTACATTGTTGATACTTTATAAAACCTACTGTTGTAGTACAGTGTATTGTTTTACTTTGTTGTGTGTTAAACATGGGCCCTAGAGATATTTGCGTTTTTTCCATATTCACGGAGGTCCTGCTCCCTGAACCCCTGCGGATGTGGAGAGCCGACTGCAGTTATATAAAAATGTCCACAAAAGATTTAGAAGTGAGTAGTTTTTTGAGATTTATGATTATACTGTAAGTCACTTTCACAAAGCTGCCCCCAAATGCAGTCTCCTGTCATGTTCTCGTTATATTGTCCTTGGTAGTGGCGTTGTAAGTCCAGTATATCCTGGTGGAAGCTCTCGCCTTGCTCCTCTGAGTACACTCCCATGTTCTCTTTGAATTTATCAAGATGAGCATCAAGCGTATGGACTCTGAGAGACGTCCTGCAGCCCGTTGTACCGTAGTTCTTCACCAGAGTCTCAACCAGCTCCACAGAGTTTACGGCTTTGTGATTGCCCCAGGAAACCCTGAACCACTGCGACAAAGCTGCTCCACGCCGCTTTCTCCTTCCTTCTCCTTCACAGTGAGCTGCTTGGGGAATTCCTTACACTCCAGGATTTTCTTTATCTGTGTTCTGATGAAGACACCGGCTTTGACTTTGCCTCAAACAGCTCAGGAAAGAAGTCTTAAAGGTATGTGAAGGCTGCCGATTCCTCCTCTAAAGCTGTGACAGATTGTTTCAGAAGGTCAAGTTTGATGTCCTGTGGTGGCATCAGCACCTTCTGGGGGTCCACCAGTGGCTCCCACTTTTGGCAGTGCGCCTTGGTGTCCACGCTGTCCTAAAGACAAAGACAGCAGGGAAACTTGGTAAAACCTCCTTGGAGACCCATCAGGAATGCCACCATTTTGAAGACTCTGATGACCTTCTAGCTGAACTCATCATACTTTAAGACTTCCAGCAATGTCTTCATGCTGTTGTAATCCTCTTTGAGGCCAGAAAAAACAACATATTTTGAAATTTACCTGTTTTTTTCTGACTTTATGTGAAGGAAAAGATGCAAATTCGCCTGTTTTCCTGAATGAAAGTAGGTACATTTCAAAATACCAATGTCCTTTACACAAAAGCAAAGTTTGAGGGGAATAATAATAATAATAAACTTTATTTTATATAGTGCCTTTAAAAGTAGCTTCTCAAGGCACTTTAGATAAAAAACACAATCATACAACAAACAAATAAGATCAAAATTAATTCAGCAGTCAAGTAAAGGCTAACCTTAAAAAGTGTGTTTTAAGATAAGATTTAAAAATGCCTGATGTCTGTGTGTGTGTCTGATATCAGCCGGAAGTGAAGTCCATAGTTTAGGATCATAAGAGGAGAAAGCCTTATAACCCATGGAGTGTAAACGAGTCTGAGGGACAACTAAAAGACCAGACTGTGAAGAGTGAAGGTTATGTTTTGGGTGTATAGTGTTAAGAGCTCAGACAAACACTGAGGAGCCAGTCCATGCAGAGCTTTATACGTAAGCATGAGAAGTTTAAAATCAACTCGAAACCTGACAGGAAGCCAAAGTAAGGATTCCAGTATAAGAGTAATATGATCACTTGTTCTTTCCCTAGTCAGAATTCTAGCTGCTGAGTTTTGAACATGTTGTAATTTGTTAAGTGTTGATTTATTTACCCCAGCAAGAAGAGCATTACAGTAATCGACGCGGAAAAAACAAAAGTATTAATCAGTTAATCAACCACAGAGAAAGATAACAGGACGAAGTCTTGCCATATTTCTGAGATGAAAACATGGCATTTTGGCCGTATGTGGATAGAAAGTCAAGCCTGCATCAAATACAACTCCTAGATTTTTGTTTGAAACTCCAAAAGGACCCGCTTTAGAGAGCTGTAGAGGATTTCTATACCCATGAGCCATCTTCTATACTTTTGCAGTATAAGCAATTAGGAAATAACACTTACTACCCAAGAGCAAAAAAATAAAAAATTGTTACATAGTGTAATAAACATTAAAAATGTATAATTGTATAAAAGTTTTCCATAAGGATGTTGAATGTTTATTTAACATTCATGGAAGGAGTCTCCAGTGTCAGCGCTTTGTATCAGTCAGAAGTGAAGCTCATAAATGTCTCAAAGTGTTAAACATTTTTCTGACATAAAACCTTTAAACTGATTAGTGCTTGTCTAACTGTAAATGAACACTAGATGGCAGCACTGCTGTAACCCTGCTGTGGTCAGTGGGCGTGGCTTAAAGTGTTCAGACATCAGATTTTCTTTAAAGTCTGCTGTTGCAGTTCTCTGATACAGACAGCAGGTGGCAGTATTCATACACATATATATATATATATATATATATATATATATATATATATATATATATATATATATATATACACACACACACACACACACACACACACACACATACACACACACACACTGCCTGTCATTTTATACTCATTTCCATTAAACACATAAAGGAGACTGTAGCACAGCAACACATTTGTTTAAAAAATAAAACTTTATTTTCAGGCTCAGTGTAGTTTAGAAGTGTGGATCAATAAGGACTATGGATTTAAAATATTTTTACAACATGTCTAAATGGAAAAAGCGAATGATTTGTAAACGAACACTAGATGGTAGGATTGTGCGCTCAGAAATAATCTCTAAGAAAAAGACACAAATAATTTTAGAAATTAGTCTTTTATTTTATTTGAAGTGGAACAACACTAAAGCAATTTTTCCAACATGAATATTTATGAAAATTTAAAAAAAAAAAAAAAAAAAAAAGGATAGATTTGATATTTAGGAATAAACCATTCAGTTGAGTTGCTGTAAAATTAATAAATAGATAGATAGATAGATAGATAGATAGATAAATAAATAGACGAGACGACGTGGGACAACGGGACAGAACACTGCTCAGAAGTGAACACTACAGATTGGCTTCGTCCCAAATACGCTCTCAGCTCCATCTTTGAATACGATACTTGCTATGCAAATAACATACACGCATGTTGAAGTGTTTGAATGGACAGGGAAAGAAGCGTGTGTTTGTCTTTTTCATGTGCCGATGAATAACCACATGGTCAACAAGCTGATTAATAAAACAAAAATTTAATGGAAATAATTTGCCCCCTATAATCAGTTCTCCTCTCTCACCTAGCTTTAGTACAGAATAAACACGTGCAGTGTGTTCAGCTTTTTATTATCCACATCACTCTCTTCTGAATTTATTCAATTATAAATAATATATTTATCTGAAATTTAGCAACATATTTCTGGAATTATAAAAGTGAATTTCAGAATACTCGGCTTCATGTGCTCGAAACGAACAGACCTGAACATACTGAGAAAGTTTAAAACCATTTCAGAAACGTTTCTGAGCCACACCTCAGGCCAGTGTGATGCACGTTTACGCTATTACTGTAGTGAAGAAAAGAAATCTAACACCAGAACATGTCTTTTTGTTTGTTTGTTTTCCATTTCTCCTGATTTTCGTTGTCAGTTCCCCCTCATTAGCCGCCACACGTTAGCTAAACATGTCCTGTTCAGACTGATGCGCTAACAGACACCCGTGATTAGCTAGCGTCTCGGATTACGCTAAACAATCTCGGCCAGACCGTAGAGAGACGCACCACTCGGGATTTCTATTTATTTACCTCCTCAGCTTTATATTTCCTTTCTCAGGTTTAGTGGGATTTTATTCCTCAACCGCACCACGCTGTGTTGTGCAGTAGTTGTGTATTAACCTGTACAGTAAACTGTACCATGTTAGCTTTCTTTCTTATAATCTGTTATAAGTAAATAAATCTGTCTGTTCGAGACTTAATGTAAAGTAACAAAGCTGAATCCTGGCTGAAGGACCGTGTGTGTGTGTGTGTGTGTGTGTGTGTGTGTGTGTGTGTCACATGCAGTATAATAAAATGTTTTCACAGACCAGGATTTAAACAGCTTTCTGAACTGTCTGATCAGACTTCACAAGCACTACAATGACTGCTTGCTTGTTGCTTGGTGAATCTCACCAGCAGTGTGTGTAAGTCCATGATCATTTAAAAAAAAAAAAAAAACTCCAGCAAAATCCTCGCTGCATGATGAATAACAACCGAGAATTATTTCTCTTCCTGTCAAATTCATCCCTCCAAGTGGGAATAAATATTTGTTCCTTATGTGGCTCGTTTTGGAAGTTTTCATGGCACTACGCGAGGTTTCAGAAACATCGTGATGAGCTGTTTAGCGTAGGTGCTGATGAAGCTGCTGATGAAGATGCTGATGAAGATGCTGATGAAGATGCTAGCTAAATCACTGAAACCACTGCACGTGCCTCAGTAGGCTTCAGACTTTAGCTGTATGCGGAAATTATTCTGCAAATGTTCACTAAAATGTTTAGAACACACACATTTTTGTTTTGTTGAATAACTTGGCGTGGTGGTGTTTTTCCACAGATTGCTCTTTTCTGCGCTCGGATTGATGATGTCACGCTGAGAATCTGCTCGACCGGCTTTTAAGGATTACGGGTCGCGACACTAAGCGACTCTGTCACCACTGGGACATCCGTGGACTTAACCTTCACCATTCTCTCGAATTCCTCCTCCTTCCTGCAGAGTTAATGTATCTAGAGAAGCAGATGAAGATGACGTCCACTGGTGGTGTTTATGTGTACACTCCTGGGCAAAAAAAAAAAAAAAAACTGGGCCAAGCCTAAAATGGCAAATATGAAGCTTTTTAATGGTCTTAACATCAAATGATTGGTGAGGAAATGAGCAGGAATGAAGCAGATGCACTCCTGAGAGCTCCTGTGCCTCCATTCACTGGTTTCCTTTCGCTGTTTGGGGAAAAGCTAGAAACAGCGAAATTCACTTCTATAGTCTTCTTGTACGCAAAATCATGATAATGATTAAAATATGTTGTAAAAATATTGATGTAAAATTCAAACTAACACATGTCTGGGTGTACATGTGTGTGTGTGTCTGTGTGCACGTGTGTGTGTGTGTGTATAAAAGACCCCTAGTGAGAAGCTGCACTTCAGCTAATTAGATGTATTTTTTATGGCTTGATTCCTGTTTTTAAGACAAACAGGAACTGAGTCGGTGCTGCATTCAGTCGGCTCGTTCAGTTTGCATAAGAAAATGTGAGGACCTTCTCCTGTGCAGCGCTGCTCCCATCCCAGACCCGCTCCCAGACTCGCTCCTCACTCCCAGAC
>CM040456.1:972831-982831 GCA_022758105.1 Pangasianodon gigas | reverse complement strand
TGTCAAAGTAACATCCACATGAAGGCCAGGACCCAAGGTTTCCCAGCAGAACGTTGCCCAGAGCATCACACTGCCTCCGCCAGCTTGCCTTCTTCCCATAGTGCATCCTGGTGCCATCTCTTCCCCAGGTAAACGACGCACATGCACCCGGCCTTCCACATGATGTAAAAGAAAACATGATTCATCAGACCAGACCACCTTCTTCCATTGCTCCATGGTCCAGTTCTGATGCTCACGTGCCCATTGTAGGAGCTTTGGGTGGTGGACAGGGTCAGCATGGGCTCTCTGACCGGTCTGCAGCTACGCAGCTCCATACGCAGCAAGCTGCACTGCACTGTGTGTTCTGACTCCTTTCTATCAGAGCCAGCATTAACTTTATCAGCAGTTTGTGCTACAGTGGCTCTTCTGTGGGATCGGACCAGACGGACCTTCACTCCCCACACGCATCAGTGAGCTTTGGGCGTCCATGACCCTGTCGCCGGGTCACTGGTTGTCCTTCCTTGGACCACTTTTGGTAGGTACTAACCACTGCACACCGGGAACACCCCACAACACCTGCTGTTTTGGAGATGCTCTGACCCAGTCGTCTAGCCATCACAATTTGGCCCTTGTCAAAGTCGCTCAGATCCTTACGCGTGCCCATTTTTCCTGCTTCCAACACATCAACTTCGAGAACTGACTGTTCACTTGCTGCCTGATATATCCCTCACCTTTACAGGTGCCACTGTAATGAGATAATCAACGTTATTCACTTCACCTGTCAGTGGTTTTAATGTTCTGGATGATTGGTGTATATAATGTCGTGTTTTTGTACATGATGATTCTTGTGAACTGAGTCGAACTTCAGAACGGTGAAATCAGCATTATGTGGTGAATATTATGGGATGTATATTGAGCTGGGCTGCAGGCGTTTGTTCTGTAAATCCTCCGGAGCAGCTGCTCGCCTGCTGTTTTACATGTGGCTCATTCTCGATTGTGTGTGTGGTGTGTATGTGGTTGTGTGTGTCGATGAAGAAAAAGACATCCATTTGACTAATATTGTGACTAAAGCCTAACTGAAGTGCTGTTTTCACCACCACTGTCAACTGGCAGGCTGTGTGTGTGTGTGTGTGTGTGCGTGTGTGCATGTGTGTGTGTGTGTGTGGGAGGCAAGATCTAAGCAGTTTCAGAATTGAATAATGTGAACAATAGAATGCGTGGGTGGGATGTGCTGAACAACTTGTAGAATGTGCTGAATGCATTGTCTAAAGTACTCACACTCACACACACACACACACACACCCTTTTTCCCCCTAACACACACACACCCTGGATTTTTTTTCAGCCTTTCTGCATTATTGTGTACATACACTAGCTGAGGTTCAGCCTGGCCAAATATGCAAAAAAAAAATAAATCTATCGTGCATGTATGTGTGAGTGTGTGTGTGTGTTTGAGTGAGTGAATGTGTGTGACATCTCGCCCATGCATGCACACGTGTATTGCATAGTTTGAATATACTAAAATATTTGCACAACAAATGGAGCCTCGCTGGACTGATTTGCTTGCAGTGTATGTGTGTGTGTGTGTGTGTGTGTGTGTGTGTGTGTGTGTGTGTGTGTGCCACTCTAGCTGACACTGATGGTGAGGAACAGCCGAATTTACACACTTCACTCTACAAACACACACACACACACACACACACACACAGCACTCAAACTTTGCACTCTAGTGCCTGTTTACCTGCACATTGTCTATAAATATGTGTGTGTGTGTGTGTGTGTGTGTGTATAAAAGGTATTCCACCAGAGCACTGTCAAATTCTGGATTCTGATTGGTCAGAAAGTGTTGATTAATTTTCTATATCAGCAGCTCTGACAGTAGTGCAGGTTTATATTAATGCACTCATTCTAATACGTTATGGTTTCTATAGTAACAGCTCATTCACAGGGACGTGTGCAGCAGACGCTCCACTGATAATAAACTGATTAAAAAACGAGTTTCATCATTGTTCTGTAAGGAGATGTTTATGTAACATGTATGGAAGGAGTCTCCAGTGTCAGTGCTTTGTAACAGTCAGAGGTAAAGCTGTAACTGTAAGTTTTCCGACATCTTCAGGACAGAGGAGTTTACGCTTCTTTGCATTTTTTTCAAGTTCAAGAGAGAGATAAAAGAGAGACTGGTGAGGGAACGACTGTTTATAGCTGCTGTAACGTAAGTAAAAACAGGAACTAACTTGTTTCTGTAACTGTAAACAGATAAAAAGTATAACGTGTCATTCTTTAATTTAAAAAATTGTAATCTTTGGTAAGTTGTTATGGTGTAAGAGGAATAAAATACTTGGGGACGTGCTTTATTAGTGATTAAAGGAACTCACAGTGCATTATGGGTACTCAGTTACTGCAGTGCATTGTGGGATTGTGTGTGTGCATGTGTGCATGTGCATGTTTGCGTGTGTGTGTGCGTGTGTGTGTGTGTGTGTGTGTGTGTGCGTGTGGGTGTGTGTACTGGATATTCTGTTTTATAAATGGCGGACACATTTTTTGATGAAAACATACTGGTAGACACACACACACACACACACACACAAACACAAACTATGTGCGGTCTTGGCACCCAGATATATGTACACCTCAAACCACACACATTCCATCATGCTCATCACACACACACACACACACACACACACACCTGAGCTTGTTGCAGTCTGACCCGTCTTACCGCCTCATTTGTCATCTGCAGTCACCGTCTCTGTTCAATGCAACTGAAAGGAATTAGCAGTGTGTGTGTGTGTGTGTGTGTGTGTTGCTACATGTCCTGTCGCGCAGCTTCCACATATTTTCTGTATTGAGTGTAGAGAAACTCCTCACACATGCACACACACACACACACACAATAAGTTTCTATGTTTCATCCATGTTTTGTCTGTTGGATGACAAGATGATGTCATCAAAAGTCACCATATGTCTGTGTGTGTGTGTGTGTGTGTGTGTGTGTGTGGCTCTCAGTGATGTTTGGACTCTTTATGAGGGAATGTGTTTAGTGTTCCACAGAAACCCCAGAGTGACATCACATCTCCATGGTGTTTTAACTGTTTCCATATTTGGGTGGCGTGAGCGCCTTTAAACATGATACCTGCCAAGTTTTCTTCTTGGATAAAGTTTTGCGTAACGTGTCAGCGACCTTTCAGGATGATATCACTCCTGATGCCTCCAGACTAAACCTCTCAGCGCTCTCATGGTGTGATCATGGGATGATCTCAATCAGCTCGCTAGCTCCCTCAGTGGTCAATCAGTAGATCGTGTACAGGAGTTCGGGCACTAGGACCCTGGCTCACTACACACTGGGACACTGATGACTCCGTCGCCATGACGACGTACTCGTGTTGTAAAACATTATCACTGGCGTTTATCACCAACAGACAGGACCGATATCTTTCTGACGTTATGTGTCGTATAAATTTATTAGCTTAATCACACGCGTTTCTGTCACGATGCTTCAAGCAGGATCGTAGCCTCGCTAGTGGATTTATTTAAATTATCAAACACTTAAAAGTCGTTAAACTCAAACTAACATCAAATAAAGTTAAAAATCGCTAAAGTAAGTAATCATTTGAGAGCTACAACAATGATAACAAGCTACTTATATTTGTAGACGAAGTTGTTTGAGAGTTCGTCGGCCATTTTGTTCGAGCTGAGCGGCTTCAGAAAATATGACGTCATTTCCTCTAAGGGAACATAGTGAGCATTGACGCTCCCTGGTTTTTGTGGTGCATTGTGGGATTTTTTTAGGGAGCGAACGTTCCAGTGCACTGAAAGGATTTTACGATTGAGACAGAACTTAAAATGGCCGCCTCCCTGATCAGCGCCCTGAGTACTGAACCAGCGAGCGGATTGAGATGCAGCCGTTATCTTCTCATGTGTCTTGTGGGAACGCTGTAGCTTTTCTAATATCACGTGTTCTCTTTCTTCCTTGTTTCCAGCAACCGTTATCCATTATCTTACATTTTGGGATGACTACTTTCACTTCATTTTTACTTCTTAATCTGTCTATCACTACACTGCAGTTCAGAAACTTAGGCCATGAGGCATCCAGATGCTAAACCCCGCCTCCTTTGTCTCAGCTTCAAACCTCAGATCTTTCAGGTGTTTGATATGAAAGTTAACAATAATATTGATTATATAGATTCAAGAACTTTATTGTCATAGTTTGCACATTCTCATGTAAATGTTAATATAATAACAATGTTAAAAAATTGTGTTGATTGGAACAATATAGCATAAAAAGTGGAAAAATAAAAACTATTTGACATAACAGACAATAAAATAGACGTAACAGACAATAAAAGGTCATATTCACGTGTCATTACGCAGCTTTATGCAATATGCAAATTAAAATATTTGAATTTAGCATACACTGATCCTCCAAATGTACACAAACATTTCTTTCACTTAAAAAAGCGAGAGGTTATGGTAAAGAATTCTTTCCGTTGTTTATTAAAGTGCACTTTACGCTCAAACACAGAGACTGCGTGTCTGAAATCTTTTCAACTTTTAGCAAAGTTTTAATTAAACTGAAATTCAGATAAGGCTAGAGTTTACAGAAGTGTATCTTCAGCTCCGACAGGTGCGAGTGTGTGTTATGCTGCAGTGTAAAATACACACCTTGAGTGTGAGGATTATTTGCAGATTGGAGCAAATATTGACAGGGGATGGTGAATTCTGTGTGTGTGTGTGTGTGTGTGTGTGTGTAGGTGCTGTTAGAATGCATTTTACTATTTAAATACAATTTGTATTTGCATTACACTTCTGTACTGAAAGTAAAAACATCACGTTTAAGATGCCAAGTTTTACTTTTAGCCATTTAAAAGTTCATGCTAACTTTCATGTTAATGTTAATGTTTATTCTAATGTTCAAGTTAATGTTAATTTTAAAATGTTAATTTCAATGTTAATGTTAATATTCATGTCAATGTTAATGTTCATTTGAATATTCTTGTTAATGTTAATACTTGTGTTAATATTCAGATTAATAGTAGTGTTCATGTCAATATTTATTTTAATATTAATGTTCATGTTCAGGTAATTGTTAATGTTCTTGTTAATTATCATATTAATATTAACATTCATGATAAATGCAGTGTCAATGTTCATGTAAAAGTTCTTATTGGTGTTAATGTTAATTTTAATATTAATGTTAATGTTCATGTCAATTTTCACGTTAAAGTTAAAGTTCATGTTAATATTAATGTTAACGTTCATGTTAATGTTATTGTTGATGTTAAAGTTCATGTTAAAGTTCAGGTTAATTCAATTCAATTCGATTTTATTTGTATAGCGTTTTTAACAATGGACCTTGTCACGAAGCTGCTTGGGCAGTAGTAGTGGATGAGACATTGGACTTCTGAGTGGAAGGTCATGAGTTCAAGCTGCCACTGTTGTGCCCTTGAGTAAAGCCCTTAAAAGAGCAAAGCCCTCAACTGCTCAGCTGTATTAAAAAAAAAAAAAAAACAATAAATGTCAGTCACGCTTGATAAAGGCTTTTACCAAATGTACAGAGATGTATAAATTCAGGATATAAAATTTATGAATTTATCCCTAATGAGCGAGCCAGAGGTGATGGTGATGAGGAAAAACTCAATTCAATTCAATTTTATTTGTATAATAAAAATATATTGTAAATATGTGAATTTATCCCTAATGAACAAGCCAGAGGTGACGGTGGTGAGGAAAAACTCCCTGAGTCAATATGAGGAAGAAACCTTGAGAGGAACCAGGCTCAAAAGGGAACCCATCCTCATCTGGGTGCAACGGATAGTGCCATTATAAATCATTCCCTTCTATTATTGTGTACTACATGGACAAAAGTTATCCACTGTTCACTGATGGAGTCTTGAGTGCAAAACTGTGGTCCAAAGCCATCTTCACAGTCTCTAAGTGGTACCATCCACAGTAATCTCATGTATCTTCAGGCTGTGCGTGTTGGAGGCCATCCTCAGCAGCAGTGAGTGATTTCCAAGTGATGAGAACTCCAAGCAGAAGTAGGGCATGAGGATGGATCAGGCAGGTCCAGAGAGCAGAAGGATTCAAGATCACTGGTATCTCAGGAGTAGCATGTGGGGAGAGAGAGAGAGAGAGAGAGAGAGAGAAACATGTTGATGTGCATGCTAACTTTAAAGCTCATGTTCATGATAATGTTCATGTTAAAGTTCGTGTTAAAGTTCAAGTTAATGTTCATGCTAATGTTAATGTTCATGCTAATGTTAATGTTCGTGTAAATGTTCATGTTCAAGTTCATGTTAATATTCACGTTAAAGTTCATGTTAATCTTCGTGTAAATGTTAATATTAAAGTTCATGTTGAAGTTCATGTAAAAGTTTATGTTCATGTCAATGTTAAAGTTCACGTTAAATTTAACATTAATGTTCATGGAAATGTTCATGTTCATGTTAATTTTAATGTTAAAGTTCATGTTCATTTTCACGTTAATTTTCATGGAAATGTTCATGTTACTGTTCATGTTAATCTTCACTTTCACATTAATGTTCACGTTAATGTTAATGCATTCATGTTAACGTTAAAGTTCATGTTAATTTTCGCGTTAAAGTTCATGTTAATGTTCATGTTCATGTTAATGTTCATGTAAATGTTAATATTAAAGTTCATGTTAAAGTTCATGTTAATGTTCATGCTAAAGTTCTTGTTAATATTCACGTTAAAGTTAAAGTTCATGTTAACGTTCACGTTAATGTTCATGGAAATGTTCATGTTAAAGTTCATGTTAATGTTAATGTTCATGTTCATGTAAATGTTAATATTAAAGTTCATGTTAATGTTAAAGTTCATGTTAATGTTCATGCTAATGTTCTTGTTAATATTCACGTTAAAGTTAAAGTTCATGTTAATGTTCACGTTAATGTTCATGGAAATGTTCATGTTAAAGTTCATGTTAATGTTAATGTTCATGTTCATGTAAATGTTAATATTAAAGTTCATGTTAATGTTAAAGTTCATGTTAATGTTCATGCTAATGCTCTTGTTAATATTCACGTTAAAGTTAAAGTTCATGTTAACGTTCACGTTAATGTTCATGGAGATGTTCATGTTAAAGTTCATGTTAACGTTCACGTTAATGTTCATGGAAAACTTCACGTTAAAGTTCATGTTAAAGTTTATGTTAATGTGTTAATGTTCATGTTAATGTTAATATTAAAGTTCATGTTAATGTTCATGTTAACGTAAATGTTCATGTTCATGTAAATGTTAATATTAAAGTTCATGTTAAAGTTCATGCTAATGTTCATGTTAATATTCACATTAAAGTTAAAGTTCATTTTATCGTTCATGGAAATGTTCATGTTAAAGATCACTTTAATGTTAATGGTAATGTTCACGTTCATGTTAAAGTTCATGTAAATGTTCATGTTAATGTTCATTTTAATGTAAACGTTCATGTTCATGTAAATGTTAATATTAAAGTTCATGTTAATGTTCATGCTAACGTTCATGTAAATATTAGTGTTAATCTTTAAGTAAATGTTAATATTAAAGTTCATGTTAAATTTCACATTAATGTTCATGTTAAAGTTCACATTAAATTTCACATTAATATTCATGGAAATGTTCATGTTCATGTTAATTTTAATGTTAAAGTTCATGTTCATTTTCACGTTAATTTTCATGTTTCAATGTTCATGTTACTGTTCATGTTAATCTTCACTTTCACATTAATGTTCATGTTAATGTTGAAGTTCATGTTAAAGGTCACGTTAATGTTCATGTTCATGTTCACATTAATGTTCATATTAATGTTAATGCATTCATGTTAACGTTAAAGTTCATGTTAACGTTAAAGTTCATGTTAATTTTCGCGTTAAAGTTCATGTTAATGTTCATGCTAATGTTCTTGTTAATATTCACGTTAAAGTTCATGTTATCGTTCACGTTAATGTTCATGGAAATGTTCATGTTAAAGTTCATGTTAATGTTAATGGTAATGTTCACGTTCATGTTAAAGTTTATGTTAATGTAAATGTTCATGTTAATGTTCATGTAAATGTTAATATTAAAGTTCATGTTAAAGTTCACTTCGCTAATGTTCTTGTTAATATTCACATTAAAGTTAAAGTTCATGTTAACGTTCACGTTAATGTTCATGGAAAACTTCACGTTAAAGTTAAAGTTAAAGTTAAAGTTTATGTTAATGTGTTAATGTTAAAGTTCATGTTAATGTTCATGTTAATGTTAATATTAAAGTTCATGTTAATGTTAATGTTCATGCTAATCTTCTTGTTAATATTCACGTTAAAGTTAAAGTTCATGTTAATGTGTTAATGTTAAAGTTCATGTTCATGTTAATGTTCATGTTAATGTTAATATTAAAGTTCATGTTAATGTTAAAGATCACGCTAATGTTCATGTTAATATTCACGTTAAAGTTCATTTTATCGTTCACGTTAATGTTCATGGAAATGTTCATGTTAAAGTTCATGTTAATGTTAAAGTTCATGTAAATGTTCATGTAAATGTTCATGTTAATGTAAATGTTAATATTAAAGTTAATGTTCATGCTAATGTTCATGGAAATATTAGTGTTAATCTTTAAGTAAATGTTAATATTAAAGTTCATGTTAAATTTCACATTAACGTTCATGTTAAAGTTCATGTTAATGTTCATATTAATGTTAAGGTTCATGTTCATGTTAATGTTAATGTCAGTGTTAAAGTTCACATTAAATTTCACATTAATATTCATGGAAATGTTCATGTTCACGTTCATGTTAATGCTAAGGTTCATGTTAATATTCATGTTCGTGTTAATGATCATGTTTGTGTTCACATTAATGTTCGCATTAATGTTAAAGTTCGTGTTAATATTCATTTTAATGTTAATGTTCATGGAAATTTTCAAGTTTATGTTAAAGTTCATGTTAATGTTCATGTTAAAGTTCATGTTAGTGATAATGTTAATATTCATTTCAATGTTAATGTTGATGTTAATGTTTGTGTTAATTTTCATTTTAATGTTAATGTTCAGGTTAATGTTCATGTTAGTGATAGTGATTCCTTTTTAGGTTCATGTTAATGTTAAATTTCAGCAAAGCCAGATGACAGACACCAAAGTTGAGGAATGTGTAAAGGACATTAGACACATCAGACAGAAGTACTTGTACTAGGACCACATGCAGCTATAAGTAAGCTTTCTGATTACACAGTAACTCTGGATGGCCTTTCAGTTTCATCATCTGCAGCAGTAAAAGCCCTCGGTGTGATTATTGACTCCAGTCTCTCATTTGAAGCTCATGCTGCAGTACCTGAGTGAACTTCTGGTCTTTTATGATCCGCCACGTCTGCTTTAATCAAAAAGTACAGGCTATTTGTTGGTACATTGAATAGTGCGGGCTACAGCTGGGGGTAGAGCTTTCTCTTACAAAGCCCCACAGTTATGGAACAGCCTTCCACTTAGTGTTCGGGGCTCAGACACAGTCTCAGTGTTTAAGTCTCGGCTGAAAACATATTTGTTTAGTCAAGCCTTTAGTGAATAGTTTTTTCTTACGTAAAGGAGCAGATCTGGAGGGTTCACAGGCATAGAGTGTTGTGGCTGGAGCTTCATGTCCCAGGGCTCCATCATGTCTGTGTTACCTTCTGGCTCTCCTATAGCCAGATTCCTGTAAAGCTGCTGTGTGATGATATCCATTATTAAATCGAATTGGATGTTAATGTTCATGTTAGCATGAATGTTAATGTTCCTGTTCCTTTTTACTTAAAGGTTCATGGTGATGTTTGTGTCACTGTTTAATATTTATTTTCATGTGAATGTTCATGTTGATATTCATGTTCATTTTAACATTATTGTTAATGTTTAAGTTAATGTTAATGAACATTGACATGAATGCTAAAATGAACATACATATTAATATGAACATGAACATGAACTTTAACATTAACATGAACTTTAGCATTAACATTAACATGAACTTTAACATTAACATGAACTTTAGTATTAACATGAACATGAACATGA
>CM040456.1:932304-961718 GCA_022758105.1 Pangasianodon gigas | reverse complement strand
CTGAGTGAGAAGATGGCGAGTGTTGAAATAAATGGAACAGGAGTCTCGTATATCAGCAGTACATCACTGCATGAATAGAGCTCGCTGTAATGATGCCATTAATCACTGGGTTCATTTCACAAAATGGCTTCCACACTCATTATTCAGCAGCTGATAGAATAGCACTTGATCCAGCGCAGCCTGTTATTTAGCATTTTATGTATTGTTTATCTGGAGCTCTGACAGTTACTCCAGCGCCGTTTAATGAAGACACGAGACGCTCAATCGAGGTGATGAAATCGTAACGTGTGTCAGATGAAGGAGATTTTATCACACTTTTAATTCTGCGTTATAGAATGAAATAAATAACCTCAGTGTGTGAATTTCTCTCCTGAGTGTGTGGTCACTTATGTTTAGAACCAATCAGCATGCAGAGTGAGTTAATGAGGACAGGAAGCTGTGACCATATAAGGAAAGTAATGAGAAGACAGGAACAGATTTGGATACAGAGTGAAGGAATGACGGGGATGTAAATCAGGGCAGATGTGATGTATGTAGTATGAAGTGCAATGATAGTAAAATAAAATAAAGATATAATAATAAAAATATGAACATTTTCAAGACATGTTTTTATTTGTGCAGATAAAACGCTGATGTCAACACAGAGTCTTTAATTTTAAGGATTTTATTATATATGAATTTTTTTTTATTTCACTATTTATATTTCTTTGTATAAAAATGTGATATGTAAATGTATTTGATTTTTATAGTATTGCTTAATATTTATTTAAACTGATATTTAATAGACTTTTGCTAGGTTTAGTTTCCTGTAACAACGTTTTAATAAACTTGAACTTAAGTAAGGAATAACACACACTGGACTGTACTGTTCTATATAAATAATCCACGCTGGGGTGGTGTGATACGGAACAACGCGGAGTGGAAGTGTATTAATTTAGCGTATTATAGTAAGTA
Organism: Pangasianodon gigas; assembly: GCA_022758105.1. Taxonomy (NCBI): domain Eukaryota; kingdom Metazoa; phylum Chordata; class Actinopteri; order Siluriformes; family Pangasiidae; genus Pangasianodon; species Pangasianodon gigas. The sequence continues at coordinate 960,764 of CM040456.1, read as the reverse complement.
CATCACCCCGAAGTGGATTACTTTCCTATAACCGCACGATCTGGAGTGTGTTATTCGCTTATAACAAAGCAATTTGCAAACAATTACGTTTACTTAATGAATGAACGACACCTCACACATTTTAACAATTTATAATTACGTTTAATGTTGTAGAACATCCGAGAGACGAGTTAGCTCCTGTTGTCACTTACGTTATAGCAGCTATAAACAGTCGTTCCCTCAGCAGCCTCTCTTTATTCTCTCTCTTCAAGTTAATAAGACAAAAAAAATATCGCAGCTTGTTACATCATGTTACTGAGAAACCGCAAAGAAGTGTAAACTCCTCTGTCCTGAAGATGTCGGAAAACTTAAAGTTACAGCTTTACCTCTGACTGTTACAAAGCGCTGACACTGGAGACTCCTTCCATCAATGTTACATAACATTTTTTAATCCATTTATGTGGAGCGTCTGGTGTATAAATCCCTGTGAATGAGCTGTTACTATAGAAACGATAACGTATTCAACAGCGCTGTGGTGTACGGTGGGTTAATTACCGAAGTTGGACTCGTCCCCGAGCTCGCGGCCGAACTTCTGCATGGCCTCGCCCAGCACCGTCTCCGTCTGTGTGTATCCCGGGCCCTTATCACCGCCACGGATCTTCGACATGGAGCTCATCATGCTCATCTTAGCACGGGTCGCTAACACACACACACACACACACACACACACACACACACACACACACACACAGACACTCAGTTAGTACACACCTATATGTGTTACTGAACCTCTCAGCCAATCAGAACACAGAACACACCACACAAGATGTGTAATACATTATTTGTGTGTGTGTGTGTGTGTGTGTGTGTGTGTACCTGGATTGGGCTGCAGGTATTCTGTAGTTTTGGTCATGATGTCCAGCACGGCTCTGCTCGTAACGTCCACCTTCTACAGACAAAACACGCAGAAATACAAGAAATATTTTTAACAGAGATGCAACATTCTGTCATCAAAACAAACAACAAACAAACAAAACAAACAAACAAACAAACAAAAATATTCTATGGTTTCTCATCAAACAGGAAGTGATGTATCGGTGTTTTATTTTGCTTAACAGAAAGAGAGTGAGAGAGCTGGCTTCATTATTATTATTATTATTATTAATATTATTATTAATATTGAGTACAAACACGAAGTACTTTTAAACATGTAGCTGCCACATGTCAATCAATTCTAATGAGGCGGGGCTTAATTCAAACAGCAGTAACTCATGATTGGTTGTATGGATACATACAGTACGTAGGGGGCGGAGCTAAAGGTCAGGGGCCGTACGGTTTATCCAGATTTGGCACACTGTACTGTCGTGTTATCTATAAAAGACAAAAATCTATAAGAGGATTTTTAATGATGATTGGGTTATTTCGAAAACACGGCTCCGGTCAGCCAATCAGATTTCAGCAGGCAATTCACACAGCTAGCACTGAGCTACTGTCACAAAGCTCATATAACTTCAATATCTTCATCTGGGGCCTGTTTATTGAGCTTCACAAGAACTGGGCACAAGGGGGCGCTACTGTGCTATTATAATAATAACAATAATAATAACAATAATAATAATAATAATAATAATAATAATAATAATAATAATAATAATAATATGATAGTGTTGATTATTTGTTTGTTTGTTTGTTTGTTTAATAAAAGCAAGAACCTTGTTTAAAGAAAATCAACATGCAACAATATAAAATTAAATGTAACGAAATTTTTTTTAAATATATGTGAGTATAATTATAAAAATATATAATTATCATGTAATTTTATATTAATTAATTTTAGAAACAAAAGCAAGATTTTTATTAAGTAATAATAGATATTTACAGGATATAAAATAAACAAAATATTTTTGTGGAAAAACATTTATTTTGAGTTTGTGGTGATAAAAAAATATATAAATCAGTACAATTGAAGTGTGATTGCAATTAACACATTTAAATACATGTTAATAAACAAACAAACAAACAAATAAATAATAAACTCACCTTTTCCATTTCCATGAAGTCATTGTCGAGTTTAGTTCCTTCAGCTCCGCCCACTTTCTCACTCACTTTCTGCAGGAGAGAACACACACACACACACACTTTAACTCAGTGACAGTAATGACCTGCTGTACACTTCCCACACTATCATTTACACAAACACTACAACTCTCTCTCTCTCTGTGTCTCTGTGTGTGTGTGTGTGTGTGTGTGTGTGTGTGTGTGTGTGGAATGACCTCTATATCTGAATATAAAACCTGCAGTGATTAAGTGCAGTGTAGAGAAGATCGAGGACGTGTTCATCAGCAGCAGGACTATTTTACACACGCACACACACACACACACACACACACACATAGAGACACACACAGATACACAGACACACAGACACCCCTCAGGGTTCAGTTCTCGTTTGCAGCATCTCTCAAACTCCTGCTGAGGTTATAAAACCCAGACACACAGAGAGAGAGAGAGAGAGAGAGAGAGAGAGAGAGAGAGAGAGAGAGAGAGAGAGAGAGAGAGAGAGAGAGAGAGAGAGAGAGAGAGAAAGAAAGAGAGAGAGAGACAAATAGAGAGAGAGAGAGAGAGAGAGAGAGAGAGAGAGACTAAATGTCCTCCAAATGTTGTTACTGAACAGAAGTGTGTGTGACCGGGATGGAAAACTGATCAGGAAAATATAATACACCATACTGAGGATTTATTACACACACACACACACACATAGGGATTATTAATCCTGCATCTCTAATCCAGGAGGCTCAGTGTGCTGTGTTAAACCCTGTGTGTGTGTGTGTGTGTTTAGGGTTGGGGGAAGATTATGATTCGTGACAGGACTCTGTGTGTGTGTGTGTGTTCACTGACTTTGCCAAATACAGTGAGGTGGACAGTGAAGATCAGAAGATTAAAGCTCTCTGATCATCACTACACATCACTACACACACGGGGAACCTTCCTCCATGTAATAATAATAATAATAATAATAATAATAATAATAATGAAGGTGTTGGTTAGTTCAGTTTCAGAAAGCGAACTTGTTTTGAGTTAAATGAACGCTGCACTGTGAACATTTTATTTTTTTTTACTGAGCCGAGTGCTTTTATTACAACTACATACACAAACCTGCTGCATCACTACAGGAGCCTCTTACATAACACTGTGTGTGTGTGTGTGTGTGTGTGTTTGTGTTATATGCTGGGGGGGTGAACCAGATGGTAGTGCATGTACAGAGTGTGCGGAGAGAGACAGACACACACACACACACACACACACACACACAATACTTACTTTGTGTGTATTATATCGTATCGTATTGTTGGCTGTTTGTGTTTTTATAAACCCATCATTAGTCACTGAATCATGAAACTGACCGAAAACCTATTTACTTTTCACTTCATTAAATATTTTCATTTTTTGTCAATAAGATTTAAATGATCTTTTTTTTTTTTACTCCTTGATCCCGCCCACATATCCAAGCTCCACCCCCAGAACCTACAACGGTTTCAGCTAGAGTTAGCGTTAAAAATGACGGACATAACATCACTTTCAAGCGAACTCAGACATTCAACTGCATGAGAAGCCGAGTTACAGCTCTATAAACACCTTCTGACCAATCACAATCCAGCATTCAGTGTGTGAGACCTTCAGCAGCTCTGCTGAACAACTGAGGAAGAAAATTTCACACACCGAACACGTGTCTGCAGATCTGTTCATTAAAAACTATCAGCAGGAAACAAAGAGCGTCGGATGAGACGCGGTGATAAATGAGCCTCGGCACAGTGTGTGTGTGTGTGTGTGTGTGTGTGTGTGTGTGACAGCGCAAGACTGAGAAACTCCTCCATAAATTAGTGTTTAAGCAGCAGGAGGATGATGATGAATGTGTTGTTTATGAGAAATGTGTTGTGGAGGATGAGTGTGACACAAAACCCAAAAATTCAGCCGGAGAGAAAAATCACACCAAGTCCACCATCTCACACTGCTTATTATTATTATTATTATTAAGGTTATAACTGCTAAAAATGCTAAAAGAGAGAATGTTTCCTTTTATTAGTTTCTTTTTTGTTTTTTAGCTCGAATGAGACGTCACTGATCATCTCATGGTTAAAAATGTGCACATCTCCATACTTTTTATTATTATTATTGTTATTATTATTATTTTACAGTAATAATGACCTCTTCTGAGCGACTGTCTCTATCTGACAGATATAAGCTGCTGGTTTGATCGCCTTTCTAGATGTTGTGTGATGGTGGTGCAGCGCGCTCACTGCCCGATTCAGCCCCAGACAGTTATTATTGCACCTAGTGGTCAAACATGAGAACTGCAACAAACAAGAGCTAATAATAGATTAGAGGTCGACCGATTGATCGGTTTTGCCTATTAATCGGCACCGATAAGTGATTGCTGGAACTATCGGTTATCGGCAAAAATCCACACCAACAGATTTTCCCGGTTGCGTCCGTTGTGGGAGCGGCTGAAAAGAGTCCGGTGTCATTACACATTACAAGAGCGCCCTCTAGAGGCGAATTAAAAACGATCGCTGATGCCTCGTGGTGTTTGTTTCGACACGTGAGACTACACTCTGCACTGAGCGAGATACTTCAGATGTGGATTTAAAACATCGACAACGAAAAGGTATGTATATTAATAAATGCTGTAAAAAGATATATGACATATTGTTAGTTCATGTAAGCTAACTAATGTTAACAAATGGGACTTTATTGTAAAGTGTTTCCTATAAAATTTACATGCCATGTTTCTACATTACAGCTAAAAAACACACATTTGACCTGTAATATTTTTAATATTTGGCAGTTTGGATGTATATCTTATTTACTTTAATATTTGTTAATAGTTAATGAACATTAATACTTATTTAATTTAAAAAAGTACGTTACATTTTCACGGTACAGTCAGTACTGTTTATTTTTGTAATAAATTTCAGCAATATTTTAATTTGTGTGTTATGTTTTCATTCAGTATCAATTTTAAAAACTATCGGTTGATTAATCGGATATCAGCAGGTACTGCACAACTTAGTTACTTAGTAGTTACTTAGTTAGTTATCAGTATCAGTAAAATCCACTATAATAGTGGTCCACTGGGGCAGGAAGCACGCTGCCCCATGCTCAGGGGAGGATTCCCGGGTTGCCAGATTGAGATAGTTTAAACACTGCCAAGATGTTGTTTTATAGCAAATAATCTGAATGAAATCTAATAAATTAATGCAAACAAAGGCAAAGTGTAAGTGCAGACAGTGTGTCTGTGATGTACAGAATCATTTCTATTGTAAGATATTTTGTATAGAAAGAGGGATTATGGAAGGGATAATATCTGTTCATAAGAAATGCGTGTGCACCACAGTGACCTTGTTCCTCCATTTACAAAGGCTAAAGAAAAGAATAAAAATGTGTCTCCGTTTCTGAATTCCTGATATTTTTGGGCTAGTTTCAGGTATTTTATTGTGGTGTTTAAGATGGAACCTGGCAACCCTGATTAATGCCATTAGCTGTTAGGAAACAGACCTGCTGTATGCAACACCGCTGAACAATTAGATCACTAGATATTAGCCTATAGGATGAGTAAACTGTGATAGCCTCTCGACAGCGTGGAGTTTGAGGCTATGTTGTTATTAAAGTTGTCCTGCTACACTGACACCTATGATCACGAGCCGAGGCTGCTGCAGGAAGTGATGAGAGCACAGAGAGGATCAGTGGCATTAACAGCTAAATATATTTACTGAGGCGTAAATGAAAAATGAAAAGTGCCAGCACGCATGACATCATCTAACAGCTCTAGCTAATCCAGCTGGCACAGCTAGCATGTGGCTAAAGCTACGCAAACTTATAAAGCATGGGATGGGTTCTCGAACCTTTTCCCCTTTAGCTGTAAAAATTCCACCGAGTTCCTCAGTACAGATTTATTGTCCAACATTTTATTTTCAACTGTAGATGAGAAACAAAAGTAGCTATAGATCGCTTCTAAAGCTAACAATTTTAATGCAAATTACGTAACACACTAATCAGTGCGAAAATTCTAATCAGTGTGTGTGATTTACGTGTTACAAGCGCAGCTTCGTTCTCAGATTAGCTTAGCAAAGCGAGCTAACTGTACTAGCTACGTACACTCACCAGAGACACCAGCGATCTCTGCTACTTCCTTCCAAGCTTTATTTTTCTTCCTAACGTCTCTGTACACGTTTAATAATAATGAGAGCTCGTATATGACAGGAGAAGATGAAACCACGCTTATAAGTTATTCTTCCATTTTTTGCAGGAACTAACTGCAGGTAGGAACTAAAGTTTGAGCGGAGAAGTGAAGAAGCGTCGGATCGATACGAGGAATCATTCGAGACGATTGTCTGTAAAGAAGCGACAAATAAAGACAGCTTCATATCTAATTTGCATAGAGTTGAGAAAAGCATTTACGTAGAAAATGAACATTCGTCTGTTGCTTTGTCTCTCGCTAGCATGAACACAGCATTAGCTTTCACACCACGCAGCTGGAAGTTGTCCCGCTCCAGGTACGAATCAGCACCAATGGAGTTAAAATAAATTAAAAACAAGATTAGACAAGCTTAGTTTTGGCCAAAAAACACATAGAACCATCTGAGATTCTCTCCACTCATTTACATTTACATTTATGGCATTTGGCAGATGCCCTTATCCAGAGCGACTTACAATTATCTCATTTATACAACTGAGCAGTTGAGGGTTATGGGCCTTGCTCAAGGGCCCAGCAGTGGCAATCAGAAGGCCAACGTCTTAACCACTGAGCTACCACTTCCCTACTCATCATGAGCTCGTTCCTCCATTAGAGAAAATAAAGAAAGGAGAACATTTTTTTTTCAGTTCCTTGTTCTGCATTCTCACGGACCATTCTGCTACGGACCATAACACAATCCCCACGTCTCTGAGAAATCACAGGAGAACTCTGTCTTCAGAACACCACAGGTATTTGGGACAACTCTGGAGTAACTTTGGAGAACCATAATCATCTTAGAGAATAAAGCAAAACCACACAACTACCACAGAAACACAGCATTCCTGAAGAATCATGGCATCTCTGAAGAACCCTGAGATCCTCATCTGTCAGTAGAAGATTGCTTATCATCTCAAGACAGCTACTGAACCACCAGTGCATCTCTGTTGAACTGCCCTGGAGCTGGAGAACCATTCCAACTCTGGAGGGCTACAATAACATCATAACCACAGAACCTTTTGAGAACCTCACTATTACGGAAAATTTTCTATCTACATTCTGAGAAAAAATGTTTCTTCAAGGCTTCTACACAACCAAAAAAATTTATTCAACTTTTTATAAGGATGGGCCGTGGTAGGGTTCTGCGCAGAACCTTCAAGATTTCCCCCAGTAAAACAGCTGAAGAACCTTTATGGTCTTTAAATTTTCTTCTGTTAAGAGTTCCTTGAGGAACCTGAGATATCCTGGAGGACCAAGGTAACTACAGAACCACAGAGTCTCCATGGAAGCAGAGAGCTTGTGGAGATCTGAAGCACCTCGAGAACCACAGCACGTCTCTGAAGACTACAGTGTGTTATGATGTTTAATATATGAGATATTGGAGCGTAACATCTCTGGAGAACCACATGATCTCAGGAGAACTCAGTGATGGAACCTGAGAGACACTCAGCTGTTCTTCATTAGTGACAGTGAGTGGAGTGATGGCTGATACGGCGTCTGATTTAAAGGACACGAGCGGATTAGACACATCAGAGTCTAATTAAAGTCCTGAGTGAAGCTTAATGATGCGGAACATGTTCACAAGGAGAAAATGAGCTCAAAGCACCAAGAGAAAGGAAGAGAAAGAAAGAGAAGAAGAAAGAGAGAGAAAAAGAGAGAGGAAAAAAGAGAGAGGAAAAGAGGGAGATAGACATCAAGAGAGAGGAAGAGAGAGAGAGAGAAGGAGAGGAAGATAGACATCGAGAGAGAGAGGGGGAAGAGAGAGAGAGAAAGACAGAGAGAGGGGAAGAGAGAGAGAGAAGGGGGAAGAGAGGGAGACACAGAGAGAGAGATAGACAGAAAGAGGGGAAGAAAGAGGAAGAGAGAGAGGGGAAGAGAGAGAGAGATAGACAGAGAGAGGGGAAGAAAGAGAGAGAGTGGAAGAGAGGGAGAGAGAAGGGGGAAGAGAGGGAGATAAAGATAGAGAGAGAGAGATAGACAGACAGAGGGGAAGAAAGAGAGAGAGAGAGAGAGAGAGATACAGGGTGGTGGCTCTTGTTCTGTCACTCTCTGTCCATCCTCTCTCACCATCCTCCTCTTTCATTCTGTTTCTTTCTCCTTCTGGCTTTCTCTCTATATGTGTTTCTCATTCTGTCTCTCTTTTTCTGTGTCTCTCCTTTTGTCTCTCTCTCTCTCACTCTCTCTCTCTCTCTCTGCAGGAGTAATCACACAGGGTCTTGAGCAGTGTGAAATCAGTGTGGACTGTGATTAAAGCCTGAGCTTTATACCCACAATGCACTGGGGCAGGGTCAGCCGGTGTCCTCCAGCGAGACAGCGGTCATCTCTGTACACAGCTTTTCACTAAACACTGCAGACCAACAAACTCAGTGTTCAAATAATACACTACACTATACACCGTTTAAACACACACTTCAGTGTAGGCGCTGTTTATATTGTAGTGTGTGTGTGTGTGTGTGGTGCCAAGAACGTGTGTTTGTGTAAAAACATCTGAATAAAACATCATCATGAGAGAAAGAGAGAGAGCTCCAGTATGATGTAAGGGGGGGAAGGAGTCTCTCATACACACACACACACACACACACACTCCTCAGGGATTATCCTGTGCAGTGGGTTATTGCTCCAAATATAGAAACTGTGATGGGAAAAAAACGAATCTCATTTCAAAAACCGCCGAGTTCTTTACAATGTGTGTGTGTGTCCCAAAAATTTGCTCCCAGTGCTGGTGAACAAACACACACACACACACACAGCTATGATAATATGTCAGTGTCCATCATTCAAACTCAATTCATTGCAGAGAATTTTATGAACTTTCTACTCTTTGAACTCCCTATAATCACACACTCGCTATAATCACACACTCGCTATAATCACACACTCGCTATAATCACACACTATATTTACATACTAGCTCTAATCACACTCGCTATAATCACACACACTATATTCACATACTCGCTATAATCACACACTCGCTATAATCACACACTCGCTATAATCACACACTATATTTACATACTAACTCTAATCACACTCGCTATAATCACACACCCGCTATAACCATACACTATATAATCACAAGCTCGCTATAATCACACACTCGCTATAATCACATGCTCGCTATAATCATACACTATATAATCACAAACTCGCTATAATCACACACTCGCTATAATCACACACTCGCTATAATCACACGCTCTCTATAATCACACGCTCTCTATAATCACACGCTCTCTATAATCACACACTATATTTACATACTAGCTCTAATCACACTCGCTATAATCACACACACTATATTCACATACTCGCTATAATCACACACTGGCTATAATCACACACTGGCTATAATCACACACTCGCTATAATCACACACACTATATTCACATACTCGCTATAATCACACACTGGCTATAATCACACACTGGCTATAATCACACACTCGCTATAATCACAAGCTTGCTATAATCATACACTATATAATCAAACACTCACTATAATCACACACTCGCTATAATCACAAGCTTGCTATAATCATACACTATATAATCAAACACTCACTATAATCACACGCTTGCTATAATCATACACTATATAATCAAACACTCACTATAATCACACGCTTGCTATAATCATACACTATATAATCACACACTCGCTATAATCACACACTATATAATCACACACTCGCTATAATCACACACTATAATCACACACTCGCTATAATCACACGCTCTCTATAATCATACACTATATAATCACACGCTCTCTAATCACACACTCGCTATAATCATACACTATATAATCACACGCTCTCTATAATCATACACCCGCTATAATCACACACACTCTATAATCACACACTCGCTATAACACTCATTACAATCACACACTCACACTCATTACAATCACACACTCGCTATAATGACACGCTCGCTATAACCACACGCTCGCTATAATCACACGCTCGCTATAGTCACTCACTCTCTATAGTCACACACCCGCTATAATCACACGCTCTCTATAATCACACGCTCGCTATAATCACACGCTCGCTATAATCACACACTCGACATAATCACACACATTCGTTATAATCACACGCTCGCTATAATCACACGCTCGCTATAATCACACGCTCTCTATAATCACACACCCTCTATAATCGCACACGCACTATAATCGCACACTCTCTATAATCGCACACTCGCTATAATCACACACTCGCTATAATCACAAACTGTCTATAATCACACACCCTCTATAATCACACACCCTCTATAATCACACACTCATTACAATCACACACTCACAATAATCACACGCTCGCTATAATCACACGCTCGCTATAATCATACACTATATAATCACACACTTGCTATAATCACACACTCGCTATAACACTCATTACAATCACACACTGGCTATAATCACACGCTCGCTATAACACTCATTACAATCACACACTCTCTATAATCACACACTCGCTATAACACTCATTACAATCACACACTGGCTATAATCACACGCTCGCTATAATCACACACCCGCTATAATCACACACTATATAATCACACACTCGCTATAACACTCATTACAATCACACACTGGCTATAATCACACGCTCGCTATAATCACACACTCATTACAATCACACACTCGCTATAATCACACACTCGCTATAAACACACACTCGCTATAAAACTCATTACAATCACACACTCGCTATAACACTCGCTATAATCACACACCAGCTATAATCACACACTCGCTATAATCACACACTCGCTATAATCACACACTCGCTATAATCATACACTATATAATCACACACCTGCTATAATCACACACTCGCTATAACACTCGCTATAATCACACGCTCTATGTGTGTGTGTGTCTCACTACGTCTGCTGCATTTGAAGAACCATCTGTTCTCCAATGCAGCTCTGAATCATCTCACTCTCTCCTCTTTCAGGGTTAATGAGTGTGTGATTATAATAAGTGTGTGATTATAGCGAGTGTGTGATTATAGAGAGTGTGTGATTATAGCCAGTGTGTATGATTATAGCGAGTGTGTGATTATAGCGAGTGTGTGATTATAGCCAGTGTGTGATTATAGCCAGTGTGTGATTATAGCCAGTGTGTGATTATAGAGAGTGTGTGATTATAGCCAGTGTGTGATTATAGCCAGTGTGTGATTATAGCCAGTGTATGATTATAGAGAGTGTGTGATTATAGCCAGTGTGTGATTATAGCCAGTGTGTGATTATAGCCAGTGTGTGATTATAATAAGTGTATATATGAGCTATAATCACATACTGTGTGTAAATGCGTTTGTGTATTGTTGTAAATGTTACATGAAGAAAAACCCTGAAAGAGGAGAGAGTGCGATGACTCAGAGCTGCATTGAAGAACAGATGGTTCTTCAAATGCAGCAGACGTAGAGAGAGACACACACACACACACACACACAGAACACTGTGTGTGTGTGTGCTGCAGCACTGACCCCACTGCAGTGTGAACTAAATCTCTCTCCGTCTCTGCCTGGTAAATTAATAAATAAAGATCAGTGTGTGTTTGAGGAGTGGACTGTGTGAAGGAGAGATTTAGCTCTATAGCTTCCTATAGTGTGTGTGTGTGTGTGTGTGTGTGTCAGTGAGCGAGAGAACATCTCTACAGTCACTGACCTTCACGTCGTGTCTCTTTCTGACAAACTGCAGCGCTGCAGAGAGCCGTGTGTGTGTGTGTGTGTGTGTGTGTTACACTGCAGCAGCCCTCAGAGAACAGGAAGCTGGATTACAGGAAGCTGTGACACTCGGCTGTAATACACTACACTGTGGATGGTTCTGTAATAAATCATCATATATTCATTTTGTTATAATAAATAATTATGATTAAATGATTCTCATGGTTTTTGTTCTTAGTGTGTTTGCTGACATAAATACAAAAAAAAAAAAGAATAATACTGTAATGTTAAGAATAAAAAAACAAATAAAATTCAACAATACAGTATTGATGAAAACATTAAATGTAAAAAAAAAACCTGTAAAAAAAAAACAAATATATTATTGATAGAAATTAAAGATATAAAAATGGATACTGATAAAAAAAATGTTAAAAAATAAATAAATAAATAAGAAGGAAAATCCAGTATTTAGAAAATAACAAAAATGAATATACAGTACTGAAAAAACAGCAATAAATAAATAAATAAACAAACATTACTCATAAAAATAAAAGTATTCCATGAATATAGAATACTTTACTGATAAAAATAAAGTCCTGTTCAGACATCTAAGCACCTTAATTCTTTGAGAGATATATATAGCGAGAGAGAGGGAGGGAGAGAGAGAGAGAGAGAGAGATAGATAGATAGATAGATAGATAGATAGATAGAGAGATAGATAGTCTCTGCAAAACTTTACATTTAATACAATGAATTTTGAGGGTATTTTTGCTTTACAGATGTTGTGGATCTCTGCTCGTGGTGATGAAACTCGTCCTGACGTCCTCGCTGTAGTGCTGCTTTATTTAATATCTTATTTCACTGCACATTTTTATTTCATACAGTGATACTAGTTAACAGCCAGCTAGCATTATTTAACACCGTATTTTACAGCATTATTAACTAGCTAGCTATTTACGGTTTGCTAACAAACGTCACTGTAACGCTAGCTAGCTTATTTCACACCTACAAACAGTTACAGGGTTTTTTTATGTAATAGTAATAATATATAATTATTTATCTTATTGCAGTCTGACAGGAGGATGGACACCCACTCCCACACACGATAACACCAGCATTAAAAACCGGTTGGACGGCTGTGTTTGCTAACAAACACACGCTAAGTCTGGCTGATGATCACGTGTGATTACACTCCTGCCTCTGCAGCAGGATGTTACATTAATCTGATCCAAACGCTGTATTTTTATTAGAATAAAACTAAAACCTCGTCATGCCGCCATGCTGTTGGCTGAAATCACCCATGTGATCACCTACACTGCTACACGAAGATTAATTCAATTCAATTCAATTTTATTTGTATAGCGCTTTTAACAATGGACATTGTCACAAAGCAGCTTTACAGAAATAAATGGATTCACAAAAAAATATAAATTGTAAATATTTGAATTTATCCCTAATGAGAAGCCAGAGGTGACGGTGGTGAGGAAAAACTCCCTGAGATGATATGAGGAAGAAACCTTGAGAGGAACCAGACTCAAAAGGGAACCCATCCTCATCTGGGTGCAACGGATAGTGCGATTATAAATAAATCCCTTCTATTACTGTGTACTATATGGACAAATAGTGCAGTTGTGTAACCAGGAAATTCATTACAGTTTTCGCAAGAAGTCCAGTTGGTTAAAATCTATCCACTGTCCACTGATGGAGTCCTGAGTACGAAAGTGCTCGTGGCAAAAGATTATCCTGCACATTTATCACTGAGGCCACGTCCTCGTTAATCCGGAGAGAAAATTGAAAACTGCATTTTCATTTTAAAATCGTTCTCCATCTACACTGGCGTTTTCAAACGTTTTCCAAAAATCACTCGTCCACACTGAAACATCTGAAAACGTTCACATCCCTAAACTGCGCATGTGTGACAACATAAGAAGTTTTATCCTGCATCATTTCCGTCAGGCGTTTATTCACTTCCCGTCTCTCTGAACTGATGCGGCCATGTCTGAAGGTTGTATGAATGAATGAAAGCCTTTATTGTCATTGTATATCTCTGTATACAGCGAAATTAGGAGCACTGCTTCTGACTGGTGTTAGAAAAACAAACATAAAACATCAGACAATAAATAGACTATAAAGTGAGTATACTGTATAGTATAAAAGTATATATGTATGTACAGCAGGTATAAAGTATAAAGTAAATACAGCAGGTGACTAAGTCATAATATTGCACAGTGAACATTCAGAACATTCTAAATAAGTGAGCAGTGATAGTATTGCACATTAACCTCTACACTGGTGTAAACAGTTTAGTAAAGACACACAGAAGTACAGACTGAAATGGAATAAGTGACTGTAGTTGAGGAAGTGACCAGAGATAGTAACTGCACACTTACATTCTACATTCAGTGCATTGAGAGTTTAGAGTACAAAGTGTACAAAGTGTACAAAGTGGCATTAATCTTTAACAGCGCTATCAATCTGGACAGCAGCCATAACAACTGCAGCACAACATCCTCCGCCATCTTGTTTGTTTTGAGTCGAATGGGTCACATGACTAAAAATACATCACTGTTTTCGAATATCTCCATTTTCTCAGTCTACACTAATACGCGAAAACGATGTTTTTTTAATTTATCAGGACAGAAAAGGACAGAAGACCAAAACGTAGAGAAAACGATGTGTTTTCAAATTTATCTGGATTAATGCGGACGTAGCCTAATAAACTATCTACGCTAAGACAACTATAAACTGACTAAGATAACTAGCATTGACGAAATACCATGACAACATGTTAGCTACATAAACACTAGCAAGCTAATAAAAAAGATATTAAATTCATTCATTCATTCATTTTTATAGCGCTTTTAAGAATTTGACACAAAGCAGCTTTACAGAAATGCTGAGAAAACTTTTAATTCTCATTTATTTATATAAATTTAAATAAAGCTAATCATCACTGGAAGACAAAACGTAGCTAATTTAACAAATTATTACACAAGTTGTTGTTCTGTGAACTTCATGCTGGAGGGGAAGCTCAGATATTCCGACTTTCCAGTTTTTCCGTTAGCGTTTATGGCACTGGAATAAAGTAAGGAATAAAAGAACACACACACACACACACACACACAGCTTGCTAGCATGGTAACTCAGAGAAATAAAGTGAACACCATCACACACTATGGAATTTTATTACTCTAACAGGTTCATCCGCCATTTTGAAAAGGAAACAGCATATCAGTGTAAGATGTGCTACAGCAGTGTCAAGGTAACAGATCATGAGTTAAAGACGGATGAGTTCAGTTCAACCAAGGGGAAGTGGATGAGGGCGAATTAAGGGAGGACTGGAACACAGCTACGGCCGTTAAAGTGGTTATAGGCACACACACACGCACACACGCACACACACACACACTCTCCTAAACCTCACCATGAAGCTAATTTGAATGTAACCAAATCATCTGAGGTCAAAATTACGTCTTTAGAAACAACTAAACCTTCACATGAATATTCATTAGCTGTTAGTTTGTGACTTGAGTTCTGGCTTGTGATTGGTCAGAAGGTGTTGATTAGTTTTCTGTAACAGCAGCTGTGACAGTAGTGCAGGTTTATATGAATGCTATGCTAATCTAACATGCAGAGGTGATGAATATGCAGATTAGCAGGTGACACGGTTTGGGGATTGATATCCACCTCCTGCACAAGCACTAATCCCTGAACTCCACTAGCTAGACTGTCAGTTCTATTCTAATCTATTATCATATCGTCTTTAAATTCACTTTAAACATCCGCTCACACTTTATTACTTATTTACTGTGTGTGAGATTTTATTAACATACACAAAAACAAATAAATAATTCAACACTTTCCGTGATAGTCTGTGTTCCAGAGATAAATAATAACATCACACTAAAGCGCAAAACCCACACACCGCTCTGCCTGTCTCACCACTCCGCCTGTCTCACCACTTATCCCTGTGTCAGTGAGACAGAGAGTGAGACAGTAGGACAGTGAGACAGTAGTACAGGAGGACAGTGAGGCAGTAGGACAATGAGACAGCAAGACACCAGGACAGTGAGACAGGAGGACAGTGAGACAGAAGGACAGTGAGATAGTAATACAGTAGGACAGTAGGATTGTGAGACAGTAGGAAAGCAAGACAGCAGGACAGCGAGACAGTGAGACGGTAGGACAGTGAGACGGTAGGACACAGTAAGACATTGAGACAGTAAGATAGCAGGACAGTGAGACAGTATGACAGTGAGACAGCAAGACAGTAGGAGAGTAGGAGAGTAGGACACAGAAGGACATTGAGACAGTAGGACAGTGAGTCAATGAGACAGTGAGACAGAGAGACAGTAATACAGTAGGACAGTGAGACAGCAGGACAGTGAGACAGTGAGAAGGTGAGACAGTGAGACAGTGAGACAGCAGGACAGTGAGACAGTGAGAAGGTGAGACAGTGAGACAGTGAGACAGTAATACAGTAGGACAGTAAGATAGCAGCACAGTGAGACAGTATGACAGTGAAACAGTAGGACAGTGAGTCAATGAGACAGAGAGACAGTAATACAGTAGGACAGTGAGACAGCAGGACAGTGAGATAAATTCACAGTGATAAATTTAAATATTTACAATATATTTTTGTGAATCCATTTATTTCTGTAAAGCTGCTTTGTGACAATGTCCATTGTTAAAAGCGCTATACAAATAAAATTGAATTGAATTGAATTGAGACAGTAGGACAGTGAGTCAATGAGACAGTGAGACAGTGAGACAGCAGGACAGTGAGACAGTGAGAAGGTGAGACAGTAGGACAGTGAGACAGTAATACAGTAAGATAGCAGGACAGTGAGACAGCAAGACAGTAGGACAGTAGGAGAGTAGGACACAGTAAGACAGTGAGACAGAGAGACAGTAATACAGTAGGACAGTGAGACAGTAGGACAGTGAGACAGTAGGACAGTGAGACAGTAAGACAGTGAGACAGTAAGACAGTGAGACAGTAATACAGTGAGACAGTAGGACAGTGAGACAGTAGGACAGTGAGACAGTAGGACAGTGAGACAGAGAGACAACAGGACAATGGGTCAGCAGGACAATGAGACAGTAATACTGTAGGACAGTAGGACAGTGAGACAGTAGGACAGTGAGACAGTAGGACAGTGAGACAGTAATACAGTGAGACAGTAATACAGTGAGACAGTAGGACAGTAATACAGCAGGACAGTGAGACAGTAGGACAGTGAGACAGTAGGACAGTGAGACAGAGAGACAACAGGACAATGGGTCAGCAGGACAATGAGACAGTAATACTGTAGGACAGTAGGACAGTGAGAGAGCGTGTCTCATCACTCAGCAGACACGAAGAGAGTGAGACAGGTAAACACACACACACACACACACACAGCAGTAGTCCCCGCGCTGTGTGTGTGTGTGTGAGATGTAAACGCGCTCTGTGTGTGTGTGTGTGTGTGTGTGTGTGTGTGTGTGTGTGATGTAAACGCTCTCTTACCTGAGTGGCTTTATGGAGCTGCTTCTTCAGCCCTGCTACAGACATGCTGCCCTTTCCGCGGGGTGTGTGTGTGTGTGTGTATGAGGATGTGACCGTGAGGATGTGTGTGTGTGTGTGTGTATGTATGAGGATGTGTGTGTGCTGGGAGGAGGAGAGGAATAAATCCAGGCTGAAGGAGAAGAGCTTAATCTCCGTCAGCTCCAGCTCACATCTGACCATACACCTTGGCCACGCCCACTTAAAGCTACAGCGTGAGTGAACAGCGCATGCGCAGAGCGAGCAGAGAAGTCCCCGAGTGACGCATGAGCTAATGACGTCGCAGTAATGTGCATATATGTAAGACAAGACAAAACTCCACATCTCTTAAACCTTTTCAACAGAAAGATGCTGATGTCACAAAACCTGAAACTTCCCCACAGTTTCATCAGGAGTCATTATACATCAGGTTCCTCTATAAACCACTCTGACCAGAGCAGAAACACATTAACACCACATTTATTTTTAAAATCTCTCGTCTCAGGATGAGCTGCATGCATCAACTTCTACATCATCTTTCCTCCTTTCCTCAATCAGAAGCAATATTACACAGGAACTTTACAGTAATGTGATTATTTTAGGACTTCCTGGTCTTAAATCTATTCTCCATAACAGTGCATGGTGTCTTCTTCATTAAAGCATAAATAAATGACTTTCCAACAAACTATTCTGTGAAAGTCTTTCTCTCCTAACACAGTGTGAAAGAAATCATTTTTTATAAATTTTCTGTAAATTGTTGTAAATTTACAGCGTGCTGTTAACGTAGTGCTTAAAGCATTCAACTGTGAGGTAACAAGACTGGATAAGTATGCAAATTTATGCATATTTAATCAGATACGAAACCTCATTTGCATAAATAAATGTAATTAAAAAAAAAAAAAAAAAACAATTTCCAATAAAAAATACTTGTAAGAATATTAGCAATACACCGGCAAAGACTGATTTAAAAAAAAATGACTCCTGTAGGGTCTCAGATTAAATTTAGAAAGTGTGTAAATGTTTTTTTTATCATCACACTATGCAGCTCACAATCTACACTCACTGGCCACTTTAACAGGAACACAAGTACACCTGTTCATTCATTCAATTATCCAATCAGCCAATCACGTGTCAGCGTGTCAGTGAATAAAATCACACATCACCTGGTCATATTCCAGTCTTCACCTGTCCAGTGTGTGAGTGTGTGTCCACTGCAGCCTCAGGTTCCTGTTCTTGTCTAACAGGAGAGGAACCTGATGTGGTCTTCTGCTGTTGTAGCTCATTAACCTCTAGATTCGATGTGTTGAGATGCTTTTCTGCTCAGCACAGTTGTACAGAGTGGTTATTTCAGTCATCGTAGCTTTCCTGTCAGCTCACAGTCTGGCCGTTCTCCTCTGACCTCGCTCATTAACGGGGCGTTTCCGCCCACAGACCTGCGCTCGCTGGATGTTTTTTGTTTTTCGCACCATTCTGTGTAAACACTAGAGACTGTTGTGTGTGAAAATATGAGGAGATCAGCAGTTTCTGAAAAACTCAAACCAACACCTGTGCCACGGTCAGAGTCACTGAGATGTTTCTCTCGTTCTGACGTTTGATGTGATCGTTAACTGAAACGGTCTCTGCAGGATTTTATGCCTGACACGTGATTGGCTGATTAGATAATTACATGAATGAGCAGGTGTTCCTATTAAAGTGGCCAGTGAGTGTAGTACCTGGACATTTGTAGGACAGGAACGTCTCAGACTGAACTCTTAGTTTGACAGATGAGTGAGCACAACCTGTGTGTGTGTGTGTGTGTGTGTGTGTGTGTTGTATTTTCTACCCACATACACACAAAGGGAACAGAACACAGTTCCAGAGGAAGAACAATCTAGTGGAACTGGAACTGTTGTGGGCGGAGCTTATGGCACTGAAAGCTGCTGATTGGTCGCTTCTTGAAACAATTGACTCAATCTGGCTTTTTTAAACCCTGCTTTTAGCTAAGAGGTATATATTAAAGTGCAACATTTCCACCATATGACAGTTTTTACAGGAATTAAAAACATAGCAGCTGTGTGTGTGTGTGTGTGTGTGTGTGAGAATATGCTTCCAGTGGCAAAGCAGCTGGTTTACAAATCAACATTACTGTTAACATCACATTCACACACAAAGCTTCTGGACATGTTACGAGGTCAGTAACAAAACCAAAGGAATTTTCCTCACACTGATTTACAGTCTAGTTGGAAGTGTTGTGTTGTTACAGGAAACTAATCAACGCTGGGGAGGTGTGATAGTGATACACACCCAGCAGAAGAGTCTGGTTTATACGTGATGAATGATTATTTGTGCGCGTGCAGAAGCAGGAGTATCGTGAGCGACATTATTATTACGACCTGGACCCTGGTTCGGTAATCCCTGGATTAGTCTGTGTGTTGAGTCTGAAACAGAGCAAAATCGATTCTTTTGGTTTTTTTGCTCTTTGCTTTGGTTTCACACTGCACATAATTAAACAAACCAAACAGCAAAAACAAAAAACATCCTCTTAGGTGTGTGTAGGGCTGAAAAAAATTAAACAAATCTTTACCAAGTGTGTGTAGAGATCACAAAAACCACCCAAGAACAGAGAACACAGAGCTGGCACTCAATAACTGATTAGATCATTCAATAAAAAACTCTACGATTCAGTTCCTGCAGGGAGTCGAATCAGACTTGATTCGGTTCCTGCAGTGAGTCGAATAAGAGTTGATTCAGCTCCTGCAGTGAGTCGAATCAGAGTTGATTCGGTTCCTGCAGTGAGTCGAATCAGAGTTGATTCAGTTCCTGCAGTGAGTCGAATCAGAATTGATTCAGTTCCTGGAGCGAGTCGAATCAGAGTTGATTCGGTTCCTGCAGTGAGTCGAATCAGAGTTGATTCGGTTCCTGCAGTGAGTCGAATCAGAGTTGAATCATTTTCTCACTTGGATGTGGACTGAGAACACAATAAACACTGTTTATGGATGTAAGGTTCCAGTACCACAAACCCTGTGCGTGCATTAACAATACTGCAGAAAAAGAAATATTTACACCAAAACCTTTTTTATTTAGAAAATGTCTGTTTATACACAAAAAGCCCTTTTAGTTTTAATTCTAATAATAATTAAACATTTATTAGAAATGCGGATTAAAACATGAAACGGAGTCAGTTAGATAATAAAGGACAGATTTCACTCAGCCGAGATACTCCACCAACTTCTGCAGCTCAGGACAAGAGTTTACTACATCAGGTACAGACGAGAGAGCCTGGAGAACACACACACACACACACACACACAGTGTTTAATCACTGATACACTGTTAGAGCTTATAAAGGTTCTGTAGGTGATGTTTATTTTGTTTTATTCCATAACTTACAGTATGATTGTAGTTAATATTTATTATTTTTCATGCTTAACACATTGAGTATCAACCCCTCAGTGTAACCAGCGACGTTTACTGATTGAATGCAGCTATTAGCTAGCTGTTTGTGTAGCTAGCTGTAAAGTTTCCCAATGTTTTAATAAGTTTTAATGTTGATGTCAGTCTGGTACACGTGTATAGTGGTCATGTGACCTGCGTACAGACCCGCTGAGTCATCACAGCACATCACTACGCATTCTGTTTGCTAAAACGTAGCGGGAGACTTTAGTGATTTTTTTTTCTTTCAGAATTTGTTTCCTAAAATGTGGCGTTGTTCTGTTGTGGGTCCGAATTGGAAACGTGTTCGTAAACACGATTGTTTTTACAGCATACTATCAAATCAGACCCCTTTCCAAGCGAACGCTGTCTTTGCAGCACTCATTTCATCTCAGCTAAGTAGCTAACTATCATATCAGTGAAGCTGGCTTGCTAGCAAAGAATTGAACAGGCTTAGCTTGCTAGTTAGCCAAACCTGCGTATCTCTGGAGTTGCCTATTTTGGACTTGTTTAGCTAGCTAACTTTGTTCAGCTAACATGTATACTCAAATGATTCAAACAGATGGTATCAGTGGAGCTCTAGTTCAAATGTGATGTGTGTTTAAAACCAGCAGCCTGTTAATATTCTCTCCATTTCTGACTCCTAAAATCAACATTGGAGGAAAACGTGTGTGTGTGTGTCTCACCTTCCTCACAGTCTCAATCATGTCGTCCAGCAGGTGAAGCTCACGCTCCAGTTTACTCTGATTCATCGCGTGCACCATTTGCTGCAGAGAGCAGAGTCATTATTACACACACACACACACACACACACACAGAATCCCTACACTGATTAAACATTATTATATAAATAATAAACCGCAGTAACTGATTGTTTCATCGCTGCTGTTATTACATATGAGAGATGACACACACACACACACACACAAACAAAACATCATTATAGAAGTAGAAAAGTGTGAGTACGTGTCTCTTTGCTCGTTCCAGCAGTTTGGATCTGGATTCCTCAACCTCCATAAGACTGGCCTTCAGCTTCTCCACCTGAAAAAAGCAACAATACATGCAATTTGGCAAGGGGTGCACAAACTTTCGCATACAAATATAAGCCTGTGATTTGAAGCTGCACTGCTGTCAGAGTATAGAAAATGAATAAACCAATCACAATCCAGAATTCAGCAGCGCCATGGTAACACAGCGAATGTTCTCTGCTGAAAAGCTCCGTTACGTCTTTGTTTATGTAAAATCATAGAATAAATAAAAGTTTATGGTGTGAAGAGATAAACGAGTTGCCGCTGCAGTACCTCTCTCAGGAGGCGGATCCTGTCGTCCAGGTCCTTCATGCTGGCTGCTGATTGGCCTGTGGATTTTAGCTCCGCCCTCAGAGCCTGCACCTCCACCTGAGACTGCTGCAGCGCCCGGCGCAGATCCGCCGCGTCCCTGCGCAGCTCCTACACACACACACACACACACACACACGAGCAAGATCGAACATTACACGATTGGGTGGAGGAGGAATTTACTGGAACAGATCATGCAGCGTACTTCATCATATCGTAACTAATTTACTCTGTGTGTGTGTGTGTGTGTGTGTGTGTGTGTGTGTTTCACTCACGCTGTTCTCTGCGCGGTGTTTCTGTGCTGCTTCCATCTTCTCCTCCAGCTCACTGCACAACTTCCTCAGAGCTTTCTCATCCTACACACACACACACACACACAAAGATGAGAAAGAAGTAAATAAGTAATATATAATAATATAATAATAGTGTATAATGTAGTAAATATGTAGTGTACACACACACACACACACACACACACACCTGTGTCTTCTGCTGCAGCACCTGTGCATCTTTCTCCACCTGACCTTTAAGCCGGCCCAGTTGCTGTCTAAGCTCCGCCCCCTCTGCTGCGTGTCGGTTACTCTGCGCCTCCATCGCCTCCTGCAGGTCACGTCTGGAACAGCAGCAGAGCTTTGTTACATCGCTGTGTAAAACACACACACTGTGCAATACGAGTGTACGCAGGTTCCTCACATGCTCTTGTGCAGAGTGTGTATCTCAGAGTCTTTGTGTCGTTTCAGCTGCTCGATGGCCGAGTGGAGCTCGGACACACTCTCACCCAGAGACGATAACAACTCCAACAGAGTGGTGTTGCGCTTATCATCTACAACACACACACACACACACACACACACACACACACAATATAACACAGCTCAGCACATCACACACCTATTAGAAGTGATGCGTATTAAGAGTGTGTTACCGTTAGTGTTTTGGAGTTCAGCCGGTGTGATGCGAGTGAAGGCGCTGCTCCTGCTGCCCATGGTCTCAATCGGGTCCTCTTCCTCTATACAACTTTCTGCACACACACACACAATGATCAAATCCTTAATCATTAAAGGTGCGTTATGTAAGATTAGTCTTTTTTTTTTTTTTTTTTTTTTTTTTTTTTAAGATTAGGTCTCTAACAGTTAGGTGGGTTCGACGTTTGAATGATTATCGCCCATGTTCACGAAGCTCCGCCCCTAGGATCTTAGCTGGCCCATACAGCGTCCATCCAAACACAAACACACGTTCTGGACCGGAACGCCGTTTTCCAAACGGATTTTCTCAGCGACTCAGTAAACTTTTGCTAAGGCCATGGCTTCACTCATCATGTTCTACATATGTTCTAGGTTATTTGTATGAGTTAGGAATTAAATAAAATAAAAATAATAATAAATCGATTATTGCAGTTTTAAGTTTCCCTGATTGAACTTCCTATAATATTTCTCTCGGATCTGTCCCTACAGTTTTATTAGAATTTATTAGAAATGTGCTGCTTTCCCCATCTATCAATCATTCTACCCATGTATGTACTCTTCAATCTGTTTCTGTTTATTATCTACCCCTCTAACCACTCGTGTGTGTGTGTGTGTGTGTGTGAGAGAGAGAGAGTACAGACCTGGGTCAGTAGGTGGCGCTGTAACACACGGCTGCTCCTCAGTCAGAGCGTTAATGACCGAGTTAAGGAAGGAGCTGCAGGGCTGAGGGAGAGGTGAAGGATCAGGCTGGACCGTACCATCACTGCTCTGTAGGGGGGGGAAACAGTGACGAGAGGAAAATTACTAAAACTTCACTATGTTTATAAACCAACGTTAAACACTTTATCTATAAGATAAAATAAACCCTTTAATTACACCACAGCACACTTGGTCAGAAGCTGTTGATTAATTTTCTATAGTAGTGCAGCTGCAAATCACAGGTATACAGGTATTATCGTTTCTATGGTAACAGCTCGTTCACAGGGACTCGTACGGTGGACGCTACACACTTGGGGACGTCCTGTTGTAGGAAAGTAATCAACTTCAGGGTGGAAAAACTATATTTTATTCCGTGCTTTAAAATGAATGAAAAGTGGCTGAGTGTTCAGGCTGAATCAAGTGTGTGTGTGTGTGTGTGTGTGAGTGTGTGTGTGTGAGTGTGTACCTTGTGGGTGTGTTGGTCGGTGGTGGTGTGTGTGTTGTTGATGAGAGCACACACACGCTGCAGCAGTAGGGAGGTGTCCAGCGTGGCCTGAGCGAGCTGCTCTCCCTGATCCAACAGCATGAGCCGAGCTTTTTCACGCGTACTGATCAGCTCCTGCTGCACACACTGTTTCTCCACACTGCATGCACACACACACACACACACACACACACACCATAATACACACCATCACACACACACACACCATAATACACACACACCATAATACACACCATCACACACACACATAATTTTACTAAGAACAATGCTGAAACAGGACCACAAGTGATGACATTAATGAAGACGAATTCCAAATCAAACCTCTGTGTGTGTGTGTGTGTGTGTGTGTATATATATGTTGCGTGTGTGTGTGTGCTTCTGTGTTACCGTAGCTGCTGTAGCTCCACTCGGAGGTCCTCACACTCCAGGTTTCTCTCTCTCAACCCCTGAAGGTGTGAACGCAGCAATCCCTCACTCTCAGCCAACTGCTCTCGGGTCAGCTCATTCTCCGCCTGTAGGAACTACACACACACACACACACACACACACACACACACACACACACACACAGTGCTAATTTGAAGCTATAACAACACGTATAGTCACACAGAGTCTAGAGTCTTCGTCTCTACGCATACTGGCACAGGTTACTGTTTCTTGTTTTGGTATTTCCATGACAGTACGATAACTCCATAATAACTATAACTCTGTGGTCTCACTGGAATGAGGTGTGTGTGTGTGTGTGTGTGTGTGTGTGTACCTCGCTCATCTCCTTGGCGTTAGACAGTTCACTTTGCACCTGCGCGAGTCTGCGCAGCTGCAGTCGCTGATTCTCCATTTCAGTGTTGAGTTCAGAAATAAGATTCTCTCTCTGCACCATCATCTGCTCCAACTCCTCCACCCTCCTCTCACACACACACAGAGCTGCCTGGACACTGCACAGAGAGAGAGGGAGAGAGAGAGAGAGACAGAGAGAGAGAGAGAGACAGACAGACAGAGAGAGAGAGAGAGAGAGAGAGACAGAGAGAGAGAGAGAGAGAGAGAGAGAGAGAGAGAGAGAGAGAGAGAGAGAGAGAGAGAGAGAGAGAGAGAGAGAGAGAGAGAGAGAGAGAGAGAGAGAGAGAGAGAGAGAGAGAGAGAGAGACAGAGAGAGAGAGAGAGATAGACACAGAGAGACAGAGACACAGAGAGAGAGAGAGAGAGAGAGATAGACAGAGAGAGAGAGAGATATAGACACAGAGAGAGATGGTGAAATGTTGAGAAATGTAAACTAAGTTCAGAAATAAACAATAACACTAATGAGAACAAACAACAGCAAAACAATAAATTAATTAAAGATCACATTCAAAGTCAAACAACAAATCCCAACTTCTAAGGAATAAAAAAATTATAAAAACAGTTTAATTAGTTTTACAACTTAATATATATTTTTATAATTTAATGTTTAGAAATGAAAACAAAAATAATAGGAGACAGAAGTGTATACATCACTCAGATCATTCAACTTATCACGTCTTTATTCCTGACCCTGTGTGTGTGTGTGTATGTGTGTGTGTGTGTGTGTACCTGTCTGCTCTCTCGGTGGCCTCCTGAGTGTCGTGCAGAGAGCGCTGCAATCTGAAACGATAAAATCACCGTCAGCACAGGGGGCACATCTGATGTCACAGGGGGCGGGGCTAGTGTAGTTAAAATGGAGTTTGATAGGGAAAAAAAAGCGACGTTCATCATATTAATGAGAAACCTGGAGCAGAAGTCATGGAGCAAATTCTGAACTCAAAGTCCCAGAATGCAATGCGGTTATACGACACAGAGACTTGGCTAGTTAGCATGCTGGCATTGACAGCGTTATTAGCATGAATTTAGCGTGATCTGTTTGAGAGTACAGATCAGATAGCTCTCTTTCAGTAGAGCTGAAACGAGGTCTAAACCCCACTGCACCACTCTCAGCACGGCATTGTGGGTAACGTAGGAAACCGTTAACCGAAGTGAAAATACGCCAACTTTCAATGTCTATGAAAGAAACAAGGAGGAAATGAGAAACACGTCACTCAAAGGTAAACAGTGGAATCTGTAAACTCCTCCTCTCTTTAGTGTAACGGTTCGGACAGTGATTAATCAGAGGTGTGTGTTCTGTACAGTATGAGATGTTCAGAAGTTGTGTGTGTGTGTGTGTGTGTGTGTGTGTGTGTGGGGCATACTTGCTGGTCTCAGAGGCGAGTGTTTGCTCCAGGAAAGCGTACGAGGCGAGAGTAGAGGAAACTGTAGCGGAGAGCTCGGTGGTCTTCCTCTGTAACTGAGAGCGCTCGTCCTCTACCTCACTGAGCTGCTCACGCAGAACCGCCATCTCTGTCACCACACACACACACACACACACACACACATACACACACACTCAGAAGATTACCAATAAATCACTAAAAAAAAAAAACAGTGTGATCACTAACAACTCCTTTAACTCTCGTGGTAACTCTCTTTACACTCCGGCGGCTATCATGTGAATAAACAAACAAACAAACAAACAAACAAATAAACAAATAAACAAATAGCGTGTGTCATCTGATGGCCTGTCAATCATTCACACATTAAAGTTCTCAACAGAAGAGGAAACACACCCAGAGGAGAAGAGAGCAGCGAGTGAAGACGAGAGCAACACGCTATTTAAACCTAAAGAAGTCTTTATCATCACCATAGCAACCAGAGCAAAGCAGAAGAGAAGCATTATCTTCACTTATATTTCTAACAATCTTTTTTTTAAGTCACAATCATCCAATCAGCACACTGCTGCTTAGGAACTACTGACCAATCACAGCTTAGGAGGCATGACTTGGTCGGACAATCTTTTCTTAATATTCCACACACACACACACACACACCCGAGCTCATGATGGTTATCTGTGTGTTGAGATCTGCGATCTCCTGACGGGCTTCCTGCAGGCTGGAGTGTGTCTCATACAGCTGCTGCTCCATCTTTAACACACACACACACACACACACACAGAGGGAAAAGTGTCAAAATGTAATAATCATGATGCAGTATTCCTCCACACAGTAACAGATGATTGTAGTGTACACTTTAAGATTAAGAGGACTGGATAAGGGCTGTATGTCATTCACTATGTAGGGAATAGGGTGTGTGGTTTGGGACACGCCCACAGTGGACTGATGATGGTGTTTATGTGCACTATATAGTGAATAGGGTGTTTACACCAGTAAAGGAAACTTGTTGAGATCAGAACACACACCTACAGTGTGTACAGGACAGTGAGTGTGTGTGTGTGTGTGTGTGTGTGTGAGAGAGAGAGACTGACCTGTTCTCTGTCCTCTACAGCTCTGTCTCTCTCCGCCTGGTGTTTGTTACTCTGCTGTATAGCGGCTGATGCTCTGTGCTGGAGTGTGTGCAGTAACGGATACGTCCTCTGGAGGAGCTGCTGAGCTTTATGCAGCTGATAAAAACAACAATGTTCAGTACAACACCAGTGTGCAGTGTGTGTGTGTGAGTGTCAGTGTGTGAGTGTGTGTTGTATCTCAGCTGACAAGTGTGTGTGTGTGTGTGTGTGTGAGTGTCAGTGTGCAGTGTGTGGTGTACCTCAGGTGACAGGTGTGTGTGTGTGAGTGAGTGTGTGTGTGTGTGTGTGTGTGCACGTGCGTCAGTGTGCAGGGTGTGTGAGTGTCAGTGTGTAGTGTGTGTCTCATACCTCAGCTGACAGTTGTGTGTGTAGTGTGCAGTGTGTGAGTGTGCAGCGTATGTGTGTGTGCAGTGTGTGAGTGTGTCTCTTACTTCAGCTGAGAGGTGTGTGTGTGTGTGTGTGTCTTACCTCAGCTGACAGTTGTGTGTGTAGTGTGTGTGTGTGTAGTGTTCGTGTGTGTGTGCAGTGTGTGTGCAGTGTGTGATTGTGCAGTGTGTGTGTGTGTGTGTGTGTGTGTGTCTCTTACCTCAGCTGAGAGGTGTGTGTGTTCCTCCAGTGTCTCTCTCAGCAGTATGTTGGCTTCACTCACAGATTCCATGTGCATCCTGTTCAGCTCCACCTGAACACACACACAGCGTCAAGGACTAATGATATATAACAGAGATACAAGAGTATAATAAAGTAGTGATGTGTAAAAGAGAGAGAGAGAGAG
>CM040456.1:871686-882261 GCA_022758105.1 Pangasianodon gigas | reverse complement strand
GTGTGTGTGTGTGTGTGTGTGTGTGAGTGTGTGTGTGTGTGTGTTGTAGACGCTCAGACCTTTGTCCATGCCTCTTAGCCACTCCTCCGCCGTCATGGCTGGTTCCTTCCCGGCCGTCATCGGGTAAATATCCTCCTGATAGGACTCAGACTGTAACAATTAACACACCACACACACACACACACACACACACACACACACAGTGTTTAATACAGAGAAAAATCTATCATCTTACACAAACTTCCCTAATGATTTTAAAGTGTGTTATCTCACAGGTTTGTGCACTTTGGTTTCAGAATGTTGGAAAACTGTAGGAAGAAATCAGGATTTCTATTTAACTTCCGAAAAGGAAACTGTATTCATGTCCCAGATTACAACTCATCTAACTCACTTCACTCAAGCTTATAACGTTATGAAACGTCCCTTACGATGGCCAAGAGAAGGTCATCAAGGGCACATTAAAAAACAGGATTGGAACAAGGCCAGAGAAACAGAAAGGACACGTGTGCTGCTGGCTAACATCTCATTTCACTTATTCAAATTTTAGTTTCTGAATCTGAAGAAATGCATCTAGGGCTCCAGTGAGATACAAAAAAAGCAGAAAAAAATGATTAAACACAAATTGTACTTGTGGGCATGAAGTAGGATGACAGTCTTCATCAGATAAACTTACTGAATTAAATTATTAATGTTAACTTCCATAAAGCACACTGAATAGTAGAAACTGAGTCAGATGAAATGCTGCTCTCTGCTCACTAGAGGTCACTGTTTCCCACAAAATCATACCAGAGCCACACTGACTTCTCACTGGCTACGTGTACGCACATCAATATCCCGATATTAATCAGAATTTAGCAATATTCTCATTAGTATTGAGTCATACATGTAAACTCTGCAATCTGATTGCAATCTGATTCAGATTACGAGAATATTCTGATTCCCCAAATTCCAATTCCCGTCCCTGGAATATTCCTGTTTTAATCAGAAATCTGTTGCATGTAAACACCTTATTCAGAAAATCCACTTTATTCAGAAAGGAGATATACACGCAGCTCAGTACGCAAGGACTTGTGGGTGCTAACAGATGCGTAGCTGTAGGCAGGTATTTAAGAACAGCAACTCAGGCAAACTTACAACAACCAAACCACGTATACAGGAATATTCCGACTCCTGGACGCATATAAACATCGTATTCGGAATACGGACCTTAAATAGAATTTGATGTGTGTGTGAACATAGTCACAGTGTTGATATATTCTGCTCTGAAAATGAGTGTGTGTGAGTGTGTGTGAGTGTGTGTGTGTGTGTGTGTGTGTTACCCTGCGTGGGACGATCATGGACAGTGGCTCGATGAGACTCTTTGTGGTCACCAGTCTGTAAAACCTGAAAACTTCACAGGAGCAAACGTCCAGCCCTCGCTTCGGCATCACACCTACAGCAATAACAATAATAATAATAATAATAATAATAATAATAATAATGACTCTATAATATGACTTAAGACTTTTAAATATGTAAATATATTTAAATATTTAAAATTAAACACATAAATATACAATAAAAACAATATAATGACCATATATTTAAATAAGAACTTCATAAAATGAATTAGATATAAAATCTAATAAATATAAAAAGAAATTAATTAATATGAACTAAGTGATTAAATAAATAATTATACAAATAGACAATTAATGAATACAACTGACTAAATTTATAATAATAATAATAATAATAATAATAAATGAAACTCCAGGTCGCTTAACAATATAAACAACAGAAAACAAACAAGAAGTAAGCATTTCAATCCTAAATATTCTATAAATAATAAATAACATATAAACAATAAATAAGCTTCAGGGTAAAATAAGAAGTGTTGGATGTTAAAAGTCCACATTTATTATACAGAAACACAGTAAAATAATTAGCATTACATGCTGAAACCTGATGTTTTTAAACCTTTAGACTGAAATTAAGAATTATTTGTGTTCGTCTGTGTGAAATGCAGAGAAACTGTGTGTGTGTGTGTGTGTGTGTTGTTCAAACTGCTGCAGGTGATTTACATCATCAGCTTCAAACACACACAGATGGCTCCGTCTCAAACCATTCGTTTCACACGACCACACACACACACACACACACACGTTAATGTTCTGACACAGTGTTTAGGATATGAGTGTGTGGATCGGGACACTGCCTCACTCAGTATTATAACACTAATTAACACCTCATTAACATATTCTACTGTACAGAATATAATCTATGTGTGTGTGTGTGTGTGTGTGTGTGTGTGTGTGTGATTTATTACCCATTCCTTTCTGCGGGAGGAGAGAGCGATATTCAGTCAGGTAGTGCACATACGGTTTCTCCGAGCTGATTTCATAATATCGGATATTTCCATCTCCCTACAACACACACACACACACACACACACATGCACACACACTCTTTTAATTCTGTCCTTATGGGGACTGAATGGTGTCATAATTAGTAAACAGTAATGAGGTGTTTTTGCTCAACATGTATTTAGTATAACAGAGTGTGTGTGGGAGTGTGTGTGTGTGTGTGTGGGAGTGTGTGTGTGTGTGTGTGGGTGGTGCTATAAAATATGTCGCTCAGCAAGCTTCTTCAACTACTGAGGTCATGTACTTAATAAATAAGTAAATAAATAAGTAAATAAACAAATGTATATAATCTTATTCACTTTATTAGCAAACCCACATCTTACTAAACATTACAGAAATAAGCAGTTATTATTAGAAACAACTGCATTCCATCAAACAGAAACGAAACAACACTTCAAAAAGAAAACATTTCAATCAAATGAAAAGGATTCTAGAACCGGATTCTAGAACCGGATTCTAGAACCCGTCTGTCTCTTCGATCTCTTTGATGTCAGGTTAGACCTTTGATCACCTGACCTTCACCCTGCCTCTCAGTCATTTTCTATAGAAGCAGGTGAATTTCTTCACCTTCACGCAAATGAGAAACAAATATCACTAGGACCCGGCCAATCGGATTGCAGCGTGATGTGAGCTTCTGTCATGTGCCACGCCCACCGTCACGGTCACGCCACACACACACACACACACACACACACACACACACACACTGAAATCAGTGCAGCAAGATTTTTACATACCAGAAAACTTCAAAACAAGCAGGAAGTAGCTACACTGCGTTAAAAATTGTATTCAGTGAGAGAGAAACACACTGAGTAAAAATACAGACGTGTTTATAACGTGATGCTGAATTTTTATTTTGTTTTGATGAACAAAAAGACGTGCGTTCCACTCTGAATGCTTAAATTAGGTGAGATTTTAAGGACACGCCCACTCCACGGCCAAGCGGGAAGCGAAGAAGGTGAATGTCCTCTTCACTTCAAAGTGATTGTTAATTATACTTCATAGCAATATACACACAGAGTGCTCAGGGCTTGTCCTGTGTGTGTGTGTGTGTGTGTGTAAGTGTGTGTGTGTGTGTGTGTGTGTGTGTCGGTTTTGCATACTCACTTTGCCAGCTATGTAAAGCATGTGTGTGTCAGGGTCGTAAAAAGGGAACAACACACCCGAGGAGCCATCCAAGTCCTCCAGAAACGATGGCTGGGAGAGGTCCTCCTGCGTGCACACACACACACACACACACACACACACACACACACACACACACACACACACACACACACACACACACGCTATGGGTGTAGTGCACTACAGAAGTGTGTTATTTGAGACACAGCTCTTGGACTTGAACAGTACACTGGAGGTTTAATCTTGTAAAGTTTTCTGTAAAGTTAAAATATTTACAGATTTACTTCAGTGGAATCATCATGACACACCTCCATGTTTACCTGAAGAATCTTAAGGAATGCCATAAAAAACAAAAAAAAGTTTAGTGTTTTACCTGTCACTTACACAAAGGGTAGGAAAAATTATTATAATAAATAAAATAACTTCTTATAAAGTTACAGAGCAGCCTGAACTGTTTTTTTTTTTTTTACTACAGTGAAAATCTTTAAGACAGTATGATTAACTCTTGTACACAAAAAACTTCTTTTTAACTATCTTCTTTGACACTCCTGACCAATCCCACCCTCTCCCACAAACCCTCCGGACCAATCCCATCCTCTCCCACAAACCCTCCGGACCAATCCCATCCTCTCCCACAAACCCTCCGGACCAATCCCATCCTCTCCCACAAACCCTCCGGACCAATCCCATCCTCTCCCACAAACCCTCCGGACCAATCCCATCCTCTCCCACACTCTTGACCAATCCCATCCTCTCCCACAAACCCCCTTGACCAATCCCATCCTCTCCCACACTCTTGACCAATCCCACCCTCTCCCACAAACCCTCTTGACCAATCCCATCCTCTCCTACACTCCTGACCAATCCCATCCTCTCCTACAAACCCTCTTGAGCCATATACACTGTCATGTTACTGAGCATGGTCTTTCTTTGTCCCACAAGCTTCATATCTAGCTGGTTGCTAAGTAAAAACACTTCCAGCATGGATACACACATACACACATGTATCTCTACTCAGATCTCACCTGATCCCACAGGGCAATCTGCCGATTGTTCCAGCGCGAGTTCCCCGTCGACAGCAGCATCTTCAGATTCCCCAGAAACATCACTTTACTGGCTCTGTGTGTCTTTGTGTTGGTCTCCTGAAACACACACAGCACATTCAGACACACGTCACAATCACAGTGTAGCCTGTGTTACAGTAAGGACGAGTGCACTGTGTGTGTGTGTGTGCACTGTGTGTGTGTGTGTGTGTGATGTCACTTTATAAACAAACACAACCCAAATATTTACTAATGACGCATAAATACATAAACCATTTAGCGCTGCCTCATTACACATCATATTTCGAGTGTGTGTTGAGAAACAGAGTGACGACACAGTGAGTGTGTGTTCCAGCAGCTACGTCCCAAATCACAACAATACACTCAATACACTGCACACACTCTCTTTACCTACAGGTGCTGGGTCACTCCTGAAGTGTTTTCTTATTACCATGGCAACCGGCTACAAACCAAAAACATATATGACTACTATTGATCTTCTCTCAGGAGAAGAGTGTGAGGTTTAGATGTGTAGAAGAGGAGAGCGTATGTCACATATGTATGCACACACACACACACACACACACACACACACACACACTGATCTGTAAGGTTTTGCTCCCGAGTTAAAAAAACTGAATAAGTTAATTAATCGACTAAATAAGTAAGTACATACAATAAAGAAATACAAATATAATTTAAAATGCTAAGTTAAAACTACGCTGTAATAAATTTATTAAAATAATTATTCTATATTCGATATTCAATATAATTATACTGCAAATTATTTAAATAAATATAAAGTCATAAATCCTACATGAAAAAATACAGAAATATACAATCGTGTGAATATAATATATACCAAATAAAAACAATAAAATTATAATGTATTAAATGAATGAAAAAAAACTACAAATAAATGATAAATAATAAAATAATTAAAATTAATAATAAAATAATTAAATGAACTAAATGTACAAAAAATATAAATTAAAAAGTAAAAAAAAGTGAATATGAATTAAATAAATAAATTAAAAAATACAGTAAAAGACATAAAAACAAAATATAAATGTATCTGCCAAAAGACATACAGTATATTTAAATTAAATATTTAAATTAAATAACATGATGTATCATAATGCAAAAATCTGATGATGTGCGTGGTGAAAATGTGAGTTTCACTTCGTGTAAATCAGCATTCTATTAATTATGCGTCTAATGCAATTGCACGGTTTGAACAGCAGAGGTCCCAATCTGTCTAACCCATAAAATATATAGAGCACACGATGACCAATAGCTCCAGATCGCAACCGACATGCATTATAGCTTATACGGTTACACAACCACATTATAACAGTTAACAAGAGCTCTTTAGTAGCTTTTAAACGACACCAGCCGCACACCGCTGTGATCTACAGAGCGCAGAGAAACAGGTCACAGAACTCGGGCATTTTATCCGACTTTGGAGCTCTATTTCCGGTTAAAATGACACCTCGGGCTCTGCTACCGAACTCATTATGTTTCAGTCAACCATTTTCCCCAGGTCAGATTTATTCAATCAAACTTTTGGGAGTATTTATAAATTTATTTCCTTATTTTTTAGAACCTGTAGTGCATTTTGTTCACAATATTAAACCTCTGATCATAACAATTTTTGATGTATTTAGTTTTATACAGACAACAATGCACATTGTTTTACATTGCTTATGATTCAGAAATTAAAAAATTTTCATTCAAATTTTGTTCAAAATATTCCGAGAATCGAATTGAATCGTGAAGCATGAAGCCAGGATCGTTAATGGAATGTACCGATACATTATATATATTGTTGTTGAGAGAATCTCTCTCTCACACACACACACACACACACCTGCAGCAGTGTTCCTGTGCGCGGGTCGATGATGCGGATCTTCTTGTCTTTACAGGACGTGGCTATGCGACTGCCGTCTGTGTTAAAGGACATGGAGAGAACCACGTCTGTGTGAATCCTGATGGAACGCACCGGGTTCTTTATCACCTGCTCAGGTGTGTTCAGGTTCCACAGCATCACCTGCACATACACACACACACACACAGATTTTTACACCCAGGAAGCACATTTGTGTTCTAAAGACTCATTCATCAATTTACACCCTATTTCAAACTGTGTGTGTGTGTGTGTGTGTGTGTTTACCTGGTAGTCGTAGCCAGTACTGAACAGGATGTTACTGGCCGTCGGATGCCACTCGATCAGTCCGACTCGGCGCGAGTGACCCTGAAGCTCCTTCAATGGAACTGTAATATTCTTCATCACACCATGTTTGGGAATGTCCCAGACTTTCACCTGCACACACACACACACACACACACAGAGTTCTTTACTGAACTGACAGCTAAACCTGACTCAGGAGTCTTCTGTGTAATAATCTGCACTGACATCAGCACAAACACTAGCGAGCGACAAAGCGACAGACGACTGTTCGTTTTCTACGTACGTGCGACAGAAAGCCGCGATTCCAGTGACAAGCGACGTAGTGACAAATCCAAACGATTCTCTCGAATGATTGAGAGGACCCCATGTGGTGCGACGTTTCTTCAGTTCCCCGCTCACTACTTTAGTTCCTACCTGTAATTAGTTCCCGCAAAAATGAAATAAAAACTTATAAGCGTGGGTTCATCTTCTCGTGTCATATACGAGCTCTCATTATCATTAAATGTGTACAGAGACGTTAGGAAGAAAAATAAAGTGTGGAAGGAAGTAGCAGAGATCGTTGGTGTCTCTGGCGAGTGTACGTAGCTAGTACAGTTAGCTCGCTTTGCTAAACTAATCTGAGAACAAAGCTAGTGCGAAGTCGAGCACATAACATGCAACCAGTTTTCACACTAACACTAGTTAACTGCGTTATTTAGTTTGTGCTTAACTAGTTAACTTTAGAAGTGATAGATATATATAGCTATTATTGTTTCTCAGGCCACGCCCACAAGTAAGTGAAACTGGAAGTGACACGAGAGCCTCGTCACCTGTTAGCGTGACTGTAGTGTCGCAGTGTGGAATTCAAAGTATGTGAGGGAAAAATATTCATGATTACATTAATGCATTGCTACATTATCAGTGTTCATCTCTCTCTCTCTCTCTCTGTCTCTCTCTCTCTCACAGCAAGTGCTCAAAAGAAGAGGCGGGGCTTAGCACACCATCTCTAGCTCCACTTCCCTCTGACTGAGTGTGTGTGTGTGTGTGTGTGTGAGAGCTGACCGTTGTGTCCTCTGAACAGGAAGCTATGCAGAAATCGCTGAATGGATTCCACTTGATGTCTAGAACGTTCCCTCTGTGACCAGAGATCCTCGGGTGATGGGGGTCCACCTTCCCTGTCTAACACACACATGCACACACACACACACACACACACACACACATTTACATTCAGAGAGTGTGTGTGTGTTACATTTTGTTATTCAAATTATTTGCACAACGTCCTGAACCACTGTGGAGAAACTCCAGAGTATCTATCATATTCCACAATGCGCTGCAATAAGGGTGTGTGTGTGTGTGTGTGTGTGTGTTCACGCTGGCCTGTTAGAAGTTGAAGAATGTGGAGTGTGTGTGCACAGAGTGCTGACCTGCTACTACACACTCAAAGTGTATGTAAAGGAGGGCATACACAAGAACACACACCCCACTTTGTGTAATGAGTAATGTGTGTGTGTGAGTGTGTGTGTGTGTGTGTGTTTGGGACACATCCAGTGATCAGAGGAGCTGATAAACTGTGTGATATTGAGCAACAGTGTGTAGTTTAAACATGTACAAATCAGCACGCGCACACACACAAACACACACACACACATCTCTAGGACTGAATGTGAGAGAAAGTGAAAAATGAAGGTGATAAAAGGAAAGAAAAAAGAAAGTGCAAAAGAAAAAGAATGAGATAAGAGCAAAAAAGAGCAAAAGCAGAAAGAAAGAAAGTGAGTTGTGATGTTACAGATGTTTCTCCTGAGCCTCCTCATGTCCAGTCCTGCAGGGGATTGTGGGTAAACATGATGATGTCATCAAGACAATCCAAGCCAAGTGCGTACGTGCCCTTCAGAATGTGTGTGTGTGTGTGTGTGTGTGTGTGTGAGGCATGACAGAGCCTCAGGCCTGATGAAATACTCATTTGTCTTATCTACACTTTTGCTGTCACTCACTCACTCACTCACTCACTCACACACACACACAAAGTTCTATCACCACAATAACACACTCACATACACACTGCCCAGGCTGACTGACAGACATTTACAGTCATGGGAAAAAGAAAGTACACCCTGCTTCAATTCTAGGTTTTATTTTTTGTGGTGTGGCCCTAAATAACAATTGTGTTGTTCTCACCAACTTCTATAAACAAACAACCACAGGTGACAACAACAACAACAACAACAACAACAAAAACACAACAGATTTCAATATGTATTGTTGGCAGTTTGGTGTTCTGGAGCACTCAGGTGTGTGGACATCAGCCATGACCTCAGAGAAGCAATTGTTGTGGCTCATCAATCTGGGAAGGGTTATAAGGCCATCTCCAAACTATTTGAAATTCACCATTCTACAGTGAGAAGGACTGTTTACAAATGTAGAGCTTTCAAGACGGCTGCCAATCTTCTCAGGAGTGGGCAAGGTCAGACCATTTAATGCTCAGAGGTATAAAGAAAAACCCCAAGAGCTACATCATGTGACCTACAGCCCTCTCAATGTTTATGTTCATGACAGCACAATCAGAAAAAGACTGAACAAGTACGGCTTTCATGGAAGGGAGGCTAGGAAAAAGCCCCTTCTCTCCAAAAAGAATATGGAGCAAGACTTAGGTTTGCAAAATTGCATCTGAACAAACCACAAAAGTTCTGGAACAATATCTATTGAACTGATGAGACCAAGGTGGAGATGTTTGGTCATCATGCACAGTGCCACGTTTGGCAAAAACCAAACACAGCGTATCATCACAAACACCTCATACCAGCTGTGAAGCCTGGTGGTGGAGGGCTGATGATTTGGGTTTGTTTTGCAGCCACTGGACCTGGGAATCTTGCAGTCATTGAGACAACAATGACTTTATACCAGAATATTGAAACAAATGTGAGTCTGTCCAGCAGCTTAGCTGGGCTGAAATTCTGTCATGTAACAGGACAATGATCCCAAACACACCAGCAAATAAACATCTGAATGGATAAAGAAGAAAAAAAATCAAGGTCTTGGATGGGCCAAGTTAAAGTCCAGACCTCAACCCCATTGAGATGCCGTGGTGGGATCTTCAGAGAGCTGTGCATAAACTAATGCCCTCAAACATCAATGAACTGAAGTGATGCTGTAAAGAAGAGTGGGTCAGAGTTTCTCCAAAACGATGTGAGAGACTGATGAACTCCTACAAGTTCCAAGTTATTGTTGGTTCTACATGTTGCTGAATTACAGGGGGGTGTATTTATTTTCCCACCTGGTTTATGAATGTTGGTTTACTTTTTGTAAAAAATGATTAAATATTGAAATTTGTTGTGTTTTGTTGTTGTCACCTGACATTATTTGTTTATAGAAGTTGGTGAGGAACACACAATTATTATTTAACCCTGATAAATAAAAACATAGAACTGATGGAGGGTGTACTTTCTTCTTCCCACGACAGTGTGATGGTGTGGACTGACGCTGTTTATAGATAGAGACAGACAGATGGATAGAAACAAACAAATGGATGAATAGAGGCAACAGACAGATATAGACAGATGGATAGAGACAGACTGATGAACAGACAGATAAACAGATAGCTTACATGACTGATGGAGAGGACAAGGAAGGCTCCACCCCCTGCACACTCGGTGATGACGGCGATGAATCGCGGGTTGACGGCACAGAGATGGTTGTCATGGACACTGTGGGTGATTGGCACTCCATCGTAGCAGTTCTCCTTAGTGGCAGCTTTGCCGAACACATGACGGAACTTTGAGCTGCGGTACTGAGGACGCCATGTCATCTACAGATACACACACACACACACACA
>CM040456.1:833618-845088 GCA_022758105.1 Pangasianodon gigas | reverse complement strand
GTGTGTGTGTGTGTGTGTGTGTGTGTACCCAGTTTGAGTTTGAGGATGTTGTACAGTGTGTGTGTGTGTGTGTGTGTGTGTGTGTGTGTGTGTGTGTACCCAGTTTGAGTTTGAGGATGTTGTACTGGTCTTTGTGTTGTTGGATCTGAGACAGTTGCTGTGTGACGGTGCTCTCCATCTGCTCCTTCTGACACGTCAACGCCAACACCTGCTCCTTCAGCTCGGTTATCTGAGCATCCTGATAGAGAGAGAGAGAGAGAGACAAAAAGAGAGAGAGAGAGACAAAAAGAGAAACAGAGAGAGAGAGAGAGAAACAAAGAGAGAGGCAGAGAGAGAGAAAGAGAGAGTGAGAGTGACAGAGAGAGAGAGAGAGAGACACACACAGAGAGAGAGAGAGAGAGAGACACACACACAGAGAGAGGGAGAGAGAGAGACACACACACAGAGAGAGGGAGAGAGAGAGACAGAGAGAGAGAGAGAGACAGGTTTATATTCCTGCACACTACATGATCATGTTTTCACACATAACGTCTGTAAGAGGAACCAGTCGGAGAACATTAGCACCGCCTCTCGATTGTTTTTTATCCAATCAGACAGTGTGGGCGGGGCTAACTGCTGTACCTGTTCTCTGATCAACTCTTTGTACTGAGTGACAATGCTGTCGTGCTGCTCCAGTGTTTTCTTCACCTCCTCCTCCTTCTTCTCCTCCTCACTGGACTTGTGCACGGCCTTTGTTATCACACCTGTGTTACAACACACACACACACACACAGTCAGTACTACCGCTCTACAGCTCAGCTCAGTAGAGATACAGTGTCTGTCCATCTGTCTATCTATCTGTCTGCTCATCCATTCATCACTGAGACATATTCATAATCTATAATAATAAATAAATATGAAACGAGGATAATTCTCCACGGAGAGTAAACGAGGGATGAGTAATCCAGTAGCGGCACTGACCTTCGAGCTCCTTGACCAGTTTGGTGAACTCGTGGTCGAACAGCATGTGCTCCGGCGTGGAGAAGGTGGGCTGAGGTTTCTGAGCGGCGCGCGAGTACAGCTCATGTTTGGTGATGAAGCCGAGCTTTTCCACAAAGTTCTCTTTCCCGATTCTCTTCTCAATCAGCTGCTTCAGCTTCTCTCTGAAAACACACCCACAGACGAGTGAAATTACGCTAACGTCTCTGTAATTCACTGAAACGGCGTTCACATGATGGGTTTTTATTCCTGTTTGAGCGTTAAACGGAGTTATCGTTAGTTCCTCAGGTCAGAGACTAGAAGGAGGTGAGAGAGGTGAGAGAGGGCGAGAGACACTGAGTCATACTTGGTGTAGTTCTCCAGCGAGTTGTCGTTGTAGTAGATGCAGATTCCCAGCAGAAGAGCACACAGACCCTGCACCAGCCTCTCATCCTCACCCAGGTTCTCCGAGATCTGAGCCGTCAGCTACACACACACACAGTTAAGGAAACACACACACGCTCACACACACACACACACACACACACACACACAGATATACACACACATACACAAAAAGGATACAAAGGGGACGTTCTCCTGGTTGTGGAGGAAGTGTGTGACGGCGATGGGGCAGTTACTGATCCACGTGCACAGCAGCATGAGGAGACCTACCCTCGTCTGCACCTTACTGCCCTACACACACACACACACACACACACACACACACACACACACGGAAATCTGTTATACACCGCAACATCATGTTTTTAAACAATTTCCATGTGTTTCTGGAATTCTGTTTTTATTGTCGACTTGTAAGAAATGCGGTCAGAGGAATAAAAAAAAAACTCAAACTGAACACACACGATCACGACGCGTTTTTGAAAGACGTATAAAAACATACGGTTTACAGAAATACACTGATTTGTTGAGGAGAACATGTCTGATCTCAGCAACGCCTCCTGTGTTAAGTTCTCCTGAAGCCTACAGTGACATGGACTCATTCCTCATCCAACACCGTGTTCACGACTCACTGGTGTTGCTCCAGGTGTGTCTCTGTGTGGGTGTGGCCTGTTCACGTTTTTTTCTTTTTGTTTGTTTTTTAAGAAGCCAGAATGTGTACCAGGTAGACCGTTTCTCAAACAGACAGTGAAGGATCACACAAATGCATAAAAAAATCAATCAAATCAAAACATCAACCTGAAATTAGTAAAACACAAAGTGTTACTGAGTTATTTTACAAACTACAGGAGCAAACGTTACAACATCAGGTTATGACCCGCATGCATTCAGTGCTGTTGCTGAGTTCTGGACTCTGATTGGTCAGAAGGTGTTGATTAGTTTTCTATAACAGCAGCTCTGACAGTAGCGCAGGTTTATATTAGTGCACTCGTTCTAATATGCTATTGTTTCTATAGCAACAGCTCACACACAGGGACGTGTACACCTTCAGGACAGAGGAGTTTACGCTTCTTTGCGGTTTCTCGGTAACATGCGTAACAAGCTGCATTTTGTTTTTTTGTCTTTATGAACTTCAAGAAAGAGAAAGAAAAAAGAGCCTGGTGAGGGAACGACTATAGCTTTATAGCTGCTATGACACGTTCTACAAAATTAAATGTAACTATAAATGGATAAAAAGTATGACATGACATGACATACTTAGCCTTTAGAGAAATACTGTTCTCTCATTTATTAACAGACTTTAATCCTTGACCTATTTTTGAGATTTTTTTTCTCTCTAACTTTGTCTCTAACACACAGGACAGACTCTGCTCTGTCATTAGTAAAAGAAAAAAAACTTAATAATTATTTATTTTTTTATAAAAGATTTTAATGTAAATAATACGTCATGATCCTGAAATATGTATGTTTTTCAAGTCCTGATTTTGCAAGGCATGTTTTTTGGTATGATTCAATACTGTGATGTCAGGACACAAATATTTTTTGTTAATTTTTTTTAAATTATCTCCCCATAACACTTTAGTTAATAAATTTTAGCTATTTTAATAAATATCTAGTAATCCTTGCACTTTTTGTTCAGGGCCAAAATTACTACATGAAAGATTACACATATATAATGTAAATATTATAAAAACCATTTAGATGTTTATTGAAATTAGTTTACAGCTTTGTTAGCGATGCTACACTACGTGTATAGGACGTTAAGCTAAACACTGAGACACTGTATGCAGTTATGATTATGTGAAAATAGCTGTTTATGTTATTTTAAAAATTATTATATAAAGTTTAAAAAATAAAATTAAAAATACCTTGATCTTCACCTGTTCAGACTCGGCCTTCAGTGGTGAAGAAGTAAAACCAAACAAAAATAGAAAATAATCACACATATTAGTTTTCTCTGGTTAGAGAGAGAGAGATGAGATGAGATAATAAATTTGCCACCTGCTGCACTGCCACCTACAGGATAGGAGGTGAGGGACAGCACTGACTCCACCCTGTGTTCTAATCCTGCTCACATCACACCCTCGCTGACTTCCGCTAGTGACTCAGGAGTCAAACAGGTGCTAACTCTTGCTTTTCACACAGCAAGAACAGGTTATCATTTTCCTGTTAAGCTGACTGTTGGATCCCCATCCAACCCTCATCTAACACCTGTCCAACTCTCGTCTAACACCTGTCCAACTCTCGTCTAACACCTGTCCAACTCTCGTCAAACACCTGTCCAACTCTCGTCTAACACCTGTCCAACTCTCGTCTAACACCTGTCCAACTCTCGTCTAACACCTGTCCAACTCTCGTCAAACAC
Source organism: Pangasianodon gigas (assembly GCA_022758105.1). Lineage (NCBI taxonomy): Eukaryota > Metazoa > Chordata > Actinopteri > Siluriformes > Pangasiidae > Pangasianodon > Pangasianodon gigas. The sequence goes on along the minus strand of CM040456.1, from coordinate 841,361 downwards.
CTGTCCAACTCTCGTCAAACACCTGTCCAACTCTCGTCAAACACCCAACCAACCCTCATAGGACATGTCTAACACCCGACAAACCCCCGTCTGACACCGTCCAATCCTCGTCTAACACCGGTCCTACCCTCATAGGACAGCCCAACCCTCGTCTAACTCGGGTCCAACCTTCATCTAACACCCATCCAACCCTCGTAGGACACATGTCAAAAACCCGACAAACCCTCATCCAACACCCGACAAACCCTTGTGTAACACCCATCCAACCCTCGTCTAACGCCTGTCCAACACTTGTCTCACACCCTTCCAACCCTCGTCTAACTCCCGTCCAACCCTCGTCTAACACCGGTCCAACCCTCGTCTAACACCTGTACAACCCTCGTCTAACACCTGTACAACCTTTGTCTCACACCCGTCCAACCCTCGTCTAACTTCTGTCCAACCCTCGTCTAACTCCCGTCCAACCCTCGTCTCACACCCGTCCAACCCTCGTCTAAAACAGGCACTTACTCTTGCTTTTCACACAGCAAGAACATGTTACATTTTCCTGTTAAGCTGATTATTGGATCCTCGACCAACCCTCGTCTAACACCCGTCCAACCCTCAAATAACATCCGTCTAACCCTTGTCTAACACCTGTCCAACAGTGACCCTCGCCTTATGCCTGTCTCACTGCTGTATGATGCCCATCTGATCCTCGTCTGGCCCGGACCTCGATGAACTGCTGTCTGACCTTTAACTAACACCCCACTAACTCACATCTAACTCTCGTCTGATGTCTGTCCAAATTTTGTCGAACATCCATCTGACTCTCGGTAACAAACTGTCTGACTGACCCTCGTCTGATGCCTGTCTAATCCTCATTTAAAACCTGTCTGATCTTTGTCTAACGCCTCATCTTAAGACGGCTAACACGAAATTAAAAGTGACTATGTAAACAGGATTAGAACACAGCACTGCAGCACTACGACCGGATCTACCATAACCAAGCCCCAAAGACTACAGCAAGGGGTCAAAGGTCAGCGCCAGGGTCAGAAACGGAAGCGCAAACTGTGTAACGCAAGGAAAGCACAAGCACCCCGACATGATAAACACCGAGGGGCTCCCTGCTAACACCAAGCCACACCATCACAACACACACACACACACGCTTACCTTCCGGCTGATCTTATCACCCTGTAAAATCACAGTGCAACACAATTTAAACTTAGGCACTCACTCACTCTCTCTCTCGCACACTCACACACACTCACACACAACAGTATGGTGTGTGGCTCCAGCGTGTGTGTGTGTGTGTGTGTGTGTGTGTACCTGGGACAGGATGTTGGTGCACTGCTGCAGTAGAGAGATGGGAGGTTTCCCCAGACTGGTGGCCAGCTGAACTCTCAGCAGCTGCTCCTTCTGGTTGGAGTTATCATGTAGAGCGTGCGCTAACGCTACTGACGCACACCAGTTAGAGAGCGAGTCCGCCGAGAACAGACCTCCACACAGCAACTGACCGGCCGAGATCGACTGAGCTACACACACACACACACACACACACAGAGAGAGCAAGGGACAGAAATTATAACTATGGTTCTGCGTTTAACTCTAGCGAGCTGTTATAGAGTAAACAGTGTCTATGACACTATTTGTGGTGAAACTGAAAAAAGTGTGTGTGCGTGAGTGTGTGTGTGTGTGTGTGAGAGTGTGTGAGAGTGTGTGTGTGTGTGTGTGTGAGAGAGTGTGTGTGTGTGTGTGTGAGAGAGTGTACCGTCTATAGTAGAGGGCAGCAGAGTGGATACGATCTCAGCCTGTCCTTTGTGGTTCTTGTAGAGGAAACACTGAAAGCAGTAGAGCACGGCGCAGCGCAGGACGAAGGGCTGGCGCTCGTTCACCATCGACATCAACAACACCACGATCGCAGGCCTGTAACACACACACACACGCACGCACGCACACACACACAGAGTTACATCACTAGGAGTGTGTGTCTCTTTTCCTTCACTGAGACTAAGTCACAGAAGCCACACCTCCTTTATTATAAGGCCACACCTCCTTCACTGAAACTGAGCCACAGAAGCCACACCTCCTTTATTATAAGGCCACACCTCCTACACTGAAACTGAGCCACAGAAGCCACACCTCCTTTATTATGAGACCACAGCTCCGTCAATAAGATGGAGCTACAAATGCCACGCCTCCTTCACTGAGACTAAGTCACAGAGGCCACACCTCCTTTATTATAAGGCCACACCTCCTACACTGAAACTGAGCCACAGAGGCCACACCTCCTTTACTATAAGGCCACACCTCCTACACTAAGACTAGGCCACACCTCCTTTATTATGAGGCCACACCTCCTACACTGAAACTGAGCCACAGAGGCCACACCTCCTACACTGAAACTGAGCCACAGAGGCCACACCTCCTACACTGAGACTAGGCCACACCTTCTTTATTATGATGTCACACATTCATTGCTAAGACAGAGCTGCAGAGGCCACGCCTCCTTCACTGAGACTGCACGACAGGCCACACCTCCTATATAAGACCACGTCCCCTTCACTGAGACACACAGGCCATGCCTCCAAAGTTCTCTTAGCTTTTCATTTATTTACTTACACACACACACACAGACACACACACACACGCTCACCGTGGCGGGTTGGATGGAGCGTTTACGGAGGCGAAGTAATCCTGATTGACCTGTGAGCCGCGGATGACCTCAGACACGGTGTTGATCGTCTGCACAGAGAGCAAATGAGGAAGATTCGTTAAATAATTAACAGGTTAATGAGTGACCTTAAAATACGAGCGTGAAACAGGCAGATCTGCTAATGTTTCATCTTCATCAGCCAATCAAATCCTGCCTTACATTATTTACACTGAAATATGATAGAAGTATGTCACACTGACGCTGTCCTTAAGGAGAGTGTGTGTGTGTGTGTATACACCTCAGTGAGGATATCAGCAGGAACACCGGTAGCCATCAGTATGGTACAGAGCTGCTGTAGCAGACCACACTGGAACATGGACTTCTGACAGCTCGCCGTCGCTCCGGGAGAGTTCACTGGAGACACCATCACACGCACCAGCTGTGGAGACATCACACACACACACACACACACACACACACAAAACTTTGAATACAAGGCATAAAAGTACTGTTGGTACGATCCAACATATAGTGCCTCCCATAAATTTTCACCCCGTCTTGAACGTTTCTACATTCTGCAGTGTTCTAACAGTGAAGCATGGTGGTGGTAGCATCATGCTGATTACTTATTAAAAAGGCACTATAGAGTTGCTTTGCAAATAGGTTGAGTGTCTCCAGTGTTATGAAGAAAGATTCCAGTGAAAGAAAAAACCTGGACTCATGCACAAAATTTGCACCGATACGACGTCGAGCTCGGAACAATAACGCTCGTGAGAATAGTCACAGGACAACGGCGAGTGTTTATTCAGGGTTTTAAGCTGCGTGTGTGCAGGTTTGGGTTTAGCTAAAATAAATCTAGTATCAAGCCGTTAGCATCACGGTACGAGTTGCCATAGTAACCGAGATCTACTCTGGAATGGAAACTCTGGTTTTAGAGGTTTAGTACAGTTAATTCTAGCTTCTGAATATATGTGCGTGTGTGAGTGTGTGTGTGTGTGTGTGTGTGCGTGTGTGTGTGTGAGAGAGACCTGCAGCATGAGGTGTAGGTTGGTGACTTTCTGAGCAGACCAGCCCCCCCCACTCTCCTCCCCCAGCTGGAACCACTGCTTCATCCTTTGGATAAAGGAACCTTCCTTAAAGAAGTTCTGATTGGAGCTGTTGTTCTTCAGGAGGTTCAGCAACAGGAGCAGGCAGTCCTCCACCACGATGCCTACACACACACACACACACACACACATGCAGTTATGGTTTGAAGGCTATGAGAAATGTACGATCATACACACACACTCTCTCTCTGTGTGTGTGTGTGTGTGTGTCCACACCTCCGTCACTCGTCCCCTCCTCGGTGATGATGTCCAGCAGTCTCTCAAAAGCGTTCTCAAACGCCACGATCTTCTGGATGGCAGCGTTTCCTTTAGTTAGCTGCTGCAGCAGGAGGAGACCCTGAACACACACAGAGAGGAGGAATACACTCCAGGTCAGGTTAGGCCAGGTGTGTGTGTGTGTGTGTGTGTGTGTGTGTGTGTGTGTGTGTGTGTGAAGGTAACAACACTGTACACTGAAAATGTCTGAATGTGGTGAAGAGATAAAACCTACATCGTTACGGATCACTTCTCTGGAGTCAGCGAGTAAATCCATCAACCTGGACACACCTACAAACAAAAACAAACAAACAAACAAATAAACACATTGATAAGTGTTCAGTGTGTGTGTGTGTGTGTGTGTGTGTGTGTGTGTGTGTGTGAGAAACACTGACCCATGGGGCTGATGAGGACGATGCCCTGAACCTGAGCACACTGACACTTCAACAAAGCCGTCAGGAGCTTCACACCAGGCCACCGCACATGGAAATCAAACTCCTACACACACACACACACACACACACACAGAGAGAGAGAGAGAGAGAGAGAAAGTCAGAGAGAAGAAAAAAGAGAGAGAGAGAGAAAGTCAGAAAGAAGAAAAAAGAGAGAGAGAAAGAAAGAAAGTCAGAAAGAAGAGAAAAGAGAGAGAGAGAGAGAGAGTCAAAGAAGAAAAAAGAGAGAGAGAGAAAGTCAGAAAGAAGAAAAAAGCGAGAGAGAGAGAGAGAGAGAGAAAGTCAGAGAGAAGAGAAAAAGAGAGAGCGAGAGAGAATTTCATATACATTACATGTTAAGTTTACAGTTTTATATTAAGTTTAACAAAGTTTACATAAAACTTAAAGCTTAATTTGAAAAAGAACAAAAGTCAGTATATAAGTATAATTTTTTATTATTATTATTATTATTAATTATTTTATAAATTTCTTAATAAAATGTCAGACTGACCTCGAGCAGAGAGAGCAGCAGCGTGACGTTCTCCTGATCCTGAATAAATTTATCAGCAAACTGAACACCAACATCATCCTCCTGCCTCCTCTGTCCATCATCTGTCTCACACACACACACACACACACACACAGAGCTGCATCAGGAGATCATTTAATTAAACAGTATTAGCATCATGAGAGCACAGAAAGCTGCTATTCCCAGTAAAGTGGTGAAGAAGCTCAGGGACGTGTTATTAAAGAGACAGAGCGAGAAGAGCGAGAGACATAAACACAGCCTGGTGTATAAATCCATTACACATTTATTATTTAACCAGTCTATCATTATATTCATCCAATAATTTATTTTTTAATTATATTTTAACCAGTATTTAATATTTATTAATAATTTCTTACTAGAAATGACACGATATAACCTTTTCTTTTCTGATACTGAAACCTTAAGATATGCATCTGATATTGTTTTCTTTAAAAACTACTAAGCTTTAAAATGATTCTTTTAACTGAAACACTTCACAGTTAAACTCTTTCACACTAAAATCACTCACATTATAAATATAATAAAGTGTAAATATAATAAAATCAATCCTAACAAAAAAAAACAAAAAAAAACAGTCAAGTCTCTTCATATGTTAGAAGAAAACATCGATATCTGATATGTTTTCTCTGATGTCTGACACTGACACTGGGTATTTTTAACCAACATTTTTTTATTTATTTTTAATCTATATTTATTTTTAGTATTTATTCTGATCAATATTTATTTTTGGTTGATAATAAGTTACAAGTAAGGGGAAGAACTTATCAATAACAAATACTAAATTATTATCGATTAAAATATAAACGTAAAGTACGAATAAAAAACTATGACCTAATGGCATTAAGACCTCCACAACTATGGCACAACTACGGCATTAAATACGTAAAAAATAAATAAATGAATAAATTTTAAAAATCCAAAGATTTTAGATATAATTGATACGTAATTATAATTAAACCTCAGGCAGTTATATTAGAGTGTGACCTCAGCAGCAGAGTGAATAAAACCACAATACGGTGAAATAAAACCACAGGAGTGGAAGCAGGGAAATGTCCTAAAGCTTAATAAAGCAAAAAATGGATGAGTGTTTCAAAGGGTCATGCACACACACACACACACGCACGCACGCACACGCACACACACACGCACACACGCACACACACACGCACACACACACACACGCACACGCACGCACACGCACACGCACACACACGCACACGCACACACAGTTTACCTTCCGATTCATCTGCAGGGTTAAAACATGGAAGAAAAGAAAGCGAGGATCAGAAACTTCACACTGTACGAAAGGAGTTTAACAACTAAGCCACGTTCACGTTAACTAACTGTAGTAACACACACACACACACACACACACACACACACCTGGACAGGAAGGAAGCATCTTACGAGAAATTTACTCAAGCTAATCACACACATCGTTGATTGACATCTGCATAAAATCCACTACAACATAACTGTTGAGCTAGCTACGTTACTACATAAATAAAGCGATAGTATGATTAATAGATTAATAGAGTAACTTTTTTTGTTGTTAAATCAAATCTAATCTAATCTATTCTAATTTAATTATCCTGTGAGCTAATCAGCAGTTAGTATATGACTAGCAGAGATGCTAAACTCACGTCTGTTCTAGCGTTTGTGATAGAGCCTTAAAATAGCTGGTGAGCTACAAAGAATATTAAATAGTCGCAAATTTTAGAGTTTGAGACAATTTATTTGTTAGCTAACGTGAATGTGGCTTTACATAACAAAAAAATAACTCGATTCAGTCTGACAGCAAAAATAAAAGCGTACACCGTAATTACTCTGTTAATTTAATTTAAATATCCCATATAGAGATTAGATCTAATTCCTATATTATATATATACAGTCAGGTCTGTCAGTTCAGATCAATTATATATATAAATATAAACAGCACTTTTAACAATCGACATTGTCATAACACAGAAATCCCGATTTCTACTGATTTCCACTTTCTATAGCTTTATATTGAGATCCCATTACGGTCATTTACTACTTTAACCAGCGCTGTCTTTAATCCTGAAGCCGAATGACTGAATACTGGTGACTCAGAAATAAATATAAATCTACATCCTGATGTCTGTAAAGCTGTTTGAGTCCATTTTTAAATGGCTGGATTTATAACTGCTCGTTAAACAGTACAGTTTTTTTAATCTGTTTATTTTAAATTCCATCTGCTATCAAACACTGAACCACTTGACCATGACTCATCACTAACATCTGTCCGAATATCAGTGATGGTGTAGAACAGACTCATAGAGCTCTATCTGTGATATGATATAATAAAGATCACCTGAGATTTACGGTTTAAATCAGGAATTAGAAACGTTACAAAGAACAAAAACAAAATCTTTTTCACTTCACAGAAATCTGGATGTAGATTTAGAGACTTCTGAGATTCCATGTATTTGGTCATTTGCTAATTTAACCAAATTCTGAGACAGCGCTGGTTAAAGACCTGTGTGAACTTGCACGCCATAGAAATAAATTGTCACCAAAACTATACCATGCGTTTGTGATGTTTGTGCCGCAAAAATGAACGTTTGTGTTGGTTTGGTGTTCATGATATTAAACATTATTTTTTGGCTGTGACGTCACTCTCCACCCCATGTCGTTTAAATCGTATCAAATTTGTGCCGTTCGTTTGTGTTCGATTTGTGCTGGTTTGTGCCATTAAAACAAACCCTGTAATTACTTTCCTTCCCGAGATATAACAAGAA
>CM040456.1:823618-831118 GCA_022758105.1 Pangasianodon gigas | reverse complement strand
AAGGCAGGCAGATGGACAGACAGACACTCAATCAGACACACAGACAGAAGGTCAGACAGACAGACAGACAGACAGTCTGGGACAGATGTGATGGGACAGATGTGATAAGGCAGACAGATAGTCTGGGACAGATGTGATGGGACAGATGTGATAAGACAGACAGATAGTCTGGGACAGATGTGATAAGACAGACAGACAGTCTGGGACAGATGTGATGGGACAGATGTGACAGACTGTCAGTAGAGTGGACCTTGGAGAGGGACTTGAGTGCGCGGACGGCGTCTCGGCGGTCCTCCAGCAGCGTGGACGAGGCCACACGGTCACACAGCTTCTGGATCTGCACTCAGAATAAACACAAACTTTAACATTAACACAGTGACGAGGATCAAGAGGATTTACCACGTGTTTAACACGAGCGCACACTGATAACCGCTACGTCTGACTACTGAACCCACACCTGTGTGTGTGTGTGTGTGTGTGTGTGAGTGCTAGCGTTCATGTAGAACAGTAAGAAACGAAGCTGTGTTTATGTTATACGTGCGTGAAGGTGTTCAGTGTCTCAGAGCGAAACCTTCCTCACTAACACTCAGGAGGAAAATCCCTCACTTTTTAAACACTGTGTGAGACTCACACTCGTACAGGACGAGCCTGAGAATGACCCCGGGGTCAGGGGTCAGGGGGTCATTGGGTCGGGGGTCAGGGGGCATGGCACTGCTGCCAAACACACAACTCTGAACTGATATGTGAACTGTTTAACGTTTAATAATTAGTGAAATAAGCTTTAAAAAAAACATGCCCCCTCTCTCAGCCACGCCCCCACCATTAGTCACGCCCACTCCCTCGGCCACGCCCACTCTCTCCTACACCCTATCTAGTGTGGGATTCAGTTCCTTAGTGTACTACGTAGGGTCAAACACATTCACCTCACAAATCTCCATCTAACACAAGTGCACTAGGTTAAGGTGAAGCTCACTAGTGTGCACTACATAGGGTGTAAAACAAGTGCACTAGCTCACTAGTGCGCCCTTCTTAGGGTACATTAGGCTCCTACTCCCTATGTAGTGCCCTAGAGAGATTAGTGCTCCCTACATAGGGAGAATAGCTGTATCTGTGTAGTGTCTATGGTGTGAAGCTGAACCGAATGCCACCTCGCTCCCTCTGTAGTGCACTTCATGTCCTGCAGAGAGAGATTTAGGACGCAGCCGGTCCACGCAGCTCGGTGTAGCTAAGCTAACAGTGCTCCTGGCGCAGGTTAGCTGATTAATAACGCGGTTATCAGGACGGCGGTGAGGGTGTAGTGAGGGTGTAGAGCTGGACTGCACTCCAGCAGCCATGTTTTATTTCAGAGCGGAGAATAAAGTGAAAGTAAACTTACAGTCTCCACTCCAGAGGGCTGCGCCCCGGCGCTCTGTCCTCCCATCACACCCCTGAAGAAGTTCATCCTTCAGCTAAACGCCTTAACAAACTCCTGCAGCGCTTTATTTCCTCACAATCACAGCGCCGTGCGGTGTTTTCTCTCCGAAACCTGCCCCCCCACCCGTTTTCCTCCACCGACCGACCCCGGAAGTGCTCGCGCAGCCTCGTGCGCATGCGCGAAGACGTGGCGATACGTGGCTCAACCGTCGCCTACCTGTATTCTGATAAGTCCCGCCCCCTCTCCCCAATCTCTGCGCTGGGATTGGTCACTATGTCTCAGCGTTCTCGGCTACGATTGGCTGGTTGTTTGTCCTCCTCACGAGCGCCGGGTACATAGAGAAACAAACGACGAAAAAACTAACAAACACCTAATAAATTAATAAATATAATATAAATATAATATTAATCAAGATTTTTAATCAAGGGAATCTATTTATACAAATCTTCAAATACTGTGGTTTTAGTCAAGATTTTCGTGACGGTGATTTTCAGCTGAGAAATTACGTTTTTCAGCAGCTTTTAGCAACAGGCTAACTCGCTACAATTTTTTAAGTCATTTATACAATTTTAATTATTTTCACTAAAAACAGGTTTAAAATTGACATCACGGTTGTCCAATCAGAGGACTGCTCGCGCGTTCGTGTGTGTGTGTGTGTGTGTGTGTGTGTGTGTGTGTGTGTGTGTGACGTCCTAGCCAATCCTCGCGCAGGAGGCGGGATTTGTCGGAATGTGGGTGGGAATAAATGCTAAAAAAACAAAGCAGCGGTTTGGAGAGTGACCGTTTCTTAAAGAGACAGACACACATTAAAGCACAGAGACAGGATTTATTTATTTTTATTAAATTAGGGGTCCAAGCACCGAAAATGCCTTTTGGACCCTTTAGTCACGCCCACTCAAATTTATGATAATTTGCATAACCTACTTTTGTGAACTAGTCCTAAGATTTTTTTCACTATTTCACTAATCTTTACTATTGTGATGTCAAAATACTCAGGAGAGCGTAATCCTCAATAACAATCAAAAACATGTTGAGTTTTGTAAACAACATGGCCGCCACATATCAATCAACTCTACAGAGGTGGAGCTCGTTTACATGCATGATTGGTGATATGGATTTGAACCGAACCTGAAAGACACGTTCAGTACAAGGTTCTGAGGACGTCCGCAAAGTTTGGGGTGTGGTCATCTACAGGGGGCGGGGCTAAGTCCAAATAGCTATTTCTCAGGAACCAAAAGCCTGTGGAATTAAATTTGTTTCAAAAGTATTGAACATAACTTTACACGAAACAAGCAAAAATATATATACTTTAAATATATACTGAAAACAGTGAACACAGTCTTCAAATAAACAGCGTTCGCTTTATTATCAGTTTTCTAAGCTTCCTTTTCGCTAATCATGGTTTATGTACGTGCTGCCAGAGTTTTTGTTTACATTCCGCAAGTTTACATTCGCCATTCTGGCACAAACCTCTCATGTGGGCGGGGCTTAATAGTGATTTACTCTCATTGGTTAGTGAGATTTGGATTGACGGCTCCCTGACCTGGAAGTAGCAACGCTCCTGAGCGCTCATCTCCCAAAAATAGTCGTATGAAACTACTCAAACCTCAAATATTAATTACGAACTAATATACTGACTCAGTAAGTAAGGAAGTAATTTTCACTACAAAGTACAAACACTATAAATGTACAGAGAACTGCCTCCAGAACGTTCTCCAAAAATTCTCGCCACTGAAGTCTCTACTTCCAGTTAAACCTTGTCACTTTAGCCTGAGGCTCTAATTATTTTATGGCTAATTTTTTTCTATCAGTTAATGATATTCAGGAAAACACTTATCATTCAATCAGATATTTAAAAAGAATAGTAAATAACACAAAAAATTTATTAAACAACAACACACCATCTCCTCCTCATGGAAAAGAAACTGAGTGATTCCACTCTGTCTTCCGCTCTTTAGCTGCTCGGACCTGATTATCACCTGGCACTGTACAGATTGTAGTCACTGTACCTCAACAGCCTGTTGTGTTTCACGGGGGAAATTTCTGTTAGAAGACATTTCTTAAAAACTGTGAGACTGGGACTCTGTTACCAAGGCAACAATGATGTTGATGTGCAGTCTTACACTACACATGCCCATCATTCTCTGCTCCATAACACTTGTTTGTGAAATGGCTCTGAATGATTTTCTCTCTTTTCTCAGCTTCAAAATGGCTTACTTTTCTCCCATAGACAGCTCTCTGGTCTTCATGTTGGTTTATCCTGTTTAACAACAAATGCAGTCTTCACAGGTGAAACCCAGGGCTCAGACCAAGAGTAGATATTCAGAGCTATTAATTGTTTAAACAATCAATCTAACAGGACACACCTGGGCAACAAGAAACACCTGTCAGTCACATGTTCCTGTATTTTATCACTTGAAAAATGGGTGGGTTCAAACAAAAGGTGCCATGTTCTGAGTTGTTTAACACGTCTAGATGTAAATATCAGGAAATGAAAGCTGAAATTCTGATCTATCGTCTCATATTCATCTTTTAATCTCAAACCCAAATGTATTCAGTGTATAGTAAAAAAAAAACAAAAACAAAAAACAAACAAACAAAAAAAGAATTGGCTTTGCTGTTCCAGTTCTTTCAGAGGGGACTGTATTTGTTTTATTTATTTTGACAGGAAATAAAATTATTATTATTATTATTATTATTATTACTTGTCTGTTAAAGGAGTTGTGTAACAGCATTTACAGTCCGCCCTTTAAAAAAACACTTCAAAGTTTTTCAACATCAAATGATTTGCGTGTTAAAAATAATTTCAAATGTCAAAAACTAATTATTAATTTAAAAATATCTAATATAATAATTTTAAATGTTAATTTAAATTTTTAAATATTAATTTTAAATTTAAAAATAATTAATTTTTTCCAGAAATATCATCGCTAAAGACTTTGTTTCCATCCGGATTTTTAAACCGTGAGGACCGAGAGGTTTTTTTTAAATCACACCCGTATTTTGACAAAATCCCGCCTCTTGAGCACGCGCCTTTTTCTGATTGGACAACATTGCGTGGACATCAAGCGCTAGCGAATGCTCGCGCGCGGGAGGCGGGAAATGAAGAGCCAATCACAGGCGAGCAGAGTCTGTGTATGGGTGGGAAACAAAAAAAAAAACGCCTCGTTGAGAGGAAGAGAAAGAGACATCTAGCTGATGTTTTATCTGAGGTAATATTTGTAAATGTTATTTTTGGTGAATATACTGATCCATGTGAGAAAGTTTGTTATAAAAGAAGGTAAAGTAAGAATGGAAAAGAGAAAAGTGACAGTTACACTTTGTTAGCTAGGTGGATGAGGTAAGCTAGTTAGCTAGCTAGTTTGTTTCCTGATAAATGGAATTAGCTAGCTAGTTTTAGACGATGATTTATGTTTAAAATAAGCTGGTTATATTAATATCTACTTACATCCTGAGGTAATAAAGTGTTCTTATATTAAACCAAATCAATCTGACTGTATAACATGAAGCTAAATCATGGCTGTCAGTCAGGGAGTTGGTGATTAGCATTGATTAGCATTGGTTTAATGGTGTTAATGAGGTTTCTTCTCCACAGTCATGGCTGGAACTGTGAGTTTGGAGCTGGACCCTGTTTTTCTGAAGGGTTTGGGGTACCTCCACTCCAAGAGCAAAGACTCCGCGGAGAAGCTGAAGGCTCTGCTGGACGAGTCTCTGTCCAGAGGAAGTGATTCAGCGTATCGTACCTCACTGAAGGTCATCAATCTGAGCGTGATGTTCCTCACACCACAGTAGTGTAGTTATGACTGTTCATATCTCACACATCTTCATCTTCTTCTCCTGTCGTGCAGGAAGCCGAGCTTTCCAAAGCGTCGGTACCCAAACTGACCAAACAGGACTCCAAATCAACGTCCGGCTCATCTTCATCGTCATCGTCGTCATCTTCGTCATCGTCGTCATCTTCGTCATCGTCATCGTCCAGCGGTAAATCCAGCAGCTCGGAGAAAAGCAAGAAGGAAGCAGAGAAAAGACCTGCTGAGAAGGTGCTCAAAAACAGTCGGTTTTATTTAATCTTACGTAAAAATCCCTCATTTATTTCAGCGTTATTGAGATTTTCGACTTCCACGTGTCCAATTTTCACTTTTGGTGCAATCAAGTTTCGTACGTTTTGAGAATTTTGCTTTTCTGAGGTGATCTTTAGTAAGCTAGCTGCCTCGTCACGAATAAACAGCAAACGTAAAAGACAGTGATGGCGTCTAAAGCCTGGATTATACTTACTTTTACTTACGCATTTTCAAGATGGCGGTCGTTTGGAGCGTTACTTGTGCACGTCCTCAGAAACGACCTCTACGCATCCATGTGCGGAAAAACGCTGTTCAGCTGCAGTGATATCTGATTTCTAACTCACCCAGAAATCCGAAATCTGCTTTCGGAGCGATCTTCCTGGATCCAGGAGCTGATCATATTCCGTCTCCACGACACAAACGTGAAATTAAACTAAATTAAAGAGCACAAAGAAGCAACTTTCATGATGAACGTATCATGTCGTAGCGAATTCATGACACGTACCGCAGACACGCGCAGATCGATTTCAAAAGCGTGTGTTTTTACAGTTTACGCAAAAACAGCGAAAAGTTTTAAAAATTTCTTTATCTTTTGAAAAAAGTGTCTTTTCGGTAACACAAAGCGCTGTTTCTGTGCGGATGGGAGTGTAGGACATGTGGGCGGGGCTTATATATATATATATATATATGAATATTAAAATGAGCTTGGTGTGGATGATTTGTGGCGTTGGTTGATGTAGTAAATTCCCCTGTGGAAGGGAAGACCTCACCTTGCTGCTTGTTCAGGTGAAAGTGAATCTTCGGTGTGGTTTGTTCCGTTTCCTCTGCAGGTGAGGTCGGAGTGCGGAGATGCAGGTGATCCGCCCAAAAAGCCGCGTCTGGATAAAGCGGAAAATCGTTCGTCCCCCATCGCCTTCCAGACTAAAGACATTCCCATGGGAGACTTCAGCTACAGCGACGAGACCAACGCTGACGACTTCGCCATGGAGATGGGATTAGTGTGTGTCGTGTGCAGGTGCGTCGCTTTCACCTCGCTGTAGCGTAACATCTCAGATCCTTCTGTACATCCAGGACAATACGCTAGCATTACGCTAGCGTAGCGGTTCTCAACGTTCTTGATCCGTAACGCCGTTATTTCTCTCGTTAATGACAGACAGATGACGGTGACTTCAGGGAATCAGCTGGTGGAGTGTCAGGAGTGTCACAACCTGTACCATCAGGAGTGCCACAAACCCCAGGTGACGGATAAAGACGTGAACGACCCGAGGTTGGTGTGGTACTGCGCACGCTGCACACGCCAGATGAAGCGCATGGTGAGTGACATCTCCATATCACACCATTAAAAACGCGTAAGTGTTGTAAAGACTAGCTAGGGCTCGACCGATACTTCATCATCATCATCATCATCATCAGCTGATCTTCTATTGGAGAGCTGTGTTTATAATTGTAGGCACTAGGGGGCGCCAATCACTCATTTTTTTTCATGTTAACATTTCAAATGTTATATTCTTTATTTACATTGAAGAAATTCGTAATATCATTACTGCCATGATTAACTTAAGAAAAAGTGATGTCTAAAGTTTAACTAATTCTATTTTTAGACACCGTTTATGTGTGTTTGTGTAATTTTGGATACCTTCTGTATACGGTCCCACATTTTATATACCTGTCTAATTTAGGTAACCTTCAGTCCATGGTTACGCACCACTTCCCCAGTTCTGAACACGTTTTGTCAACATCGGCGTATTTATGGTGTTGTTATTGTGTGTCAGGCGCAGAAAACGCAGAAGCCTCCTCAGAAGGCGAGTCCGACTGTAACATCGGTCACGCCGGTGGTTAAAGACCCGCTGGTGAAGAAGGCGGAGCTGAAACCCAAACCAGACACGACCGGATCTTTTCAGGCCTTTAAGAGGACAGAGGTCAAGGTGAGGACTGAGAGTCGACTATACGATATCCTGAAATATTTAACACTCAGAGTCTCATACTAGCACAAGGCTAATGAACAGGAACATAAAACCCACTAAT
>CM040456.1:776429-792286 GCA_022758105.1 Pangasianodon gigas | reverse complement strand
GTTATAGTTAAGACTTTTGCACAGTACTGTATACCATATACACCACTAGGGCAGAGTGGTGAAGGGAATCCACACATCGCAGGGAGACTTTAGTGTAAGATGCAAAAATAAACAAACAGAAAACCCCCTGAAATTTAATTATCATGCAGCAGGACTGTGAAAATGTGCAAAAATTTATAAATGTACAAACTGCAGACAAACATGCACCACAGAATTCTGCATTCTGCTTGTATCTGTTTCTATTCTGTATCTGTTTGAAACACATTATCTGTTCATTCACAATATTTGGTTTTTTTTATGTTTAGTTATTTAGCAGACGTCTTTCAGTCAGAGTGAATTTAAACTTAAGTGCATATATAAAGATACAAATCAATAAAACAATAAAACGTAACACAAAAGGTACAATACAATGCAAGTGCAGAGAGAATGAGGTGAGAAAATGAGGTGTTCTCCTCGATACAGTCTGAAGAGGAACACAGAAGCTGATTCCACCACTAAGGAGACAGCGAGATCCTGCACTGTGAGCAGGTCTACACCTTGGAGAAGGACACGGCATGGCATGCAGGAAGCAAGGAGTGTAAATCATGTGGTACTGCAGTGGATGCTGGGAATGCAGGGGCAAGAGTTTTTTGATAGATGTTCCTGGAAGAACATTATGATGAATTCTAGCAACTGGGGCAGAGACTGAGTTCAGGTGTGAATAAGGGACTCGGGTTTAAGGAATGACAGAAAGTTGTTTTGGAAAAGATGTGTGTGTGTGTGTGTTTATAGCTCAGAGATATGTAGGGGTGGGTGGGGATTATACACCCTGCATGATAGTGTGTTTGATCGTTCTGCTGCAAGTGTAAAAGCAAACACTGCAACACACATGAACTGATGTGTAAATAAAAGCTAAGGACACACACACACACACACACACACGTCACTGGTGTTTCGTTGATGTACCAATAACACAGTAAAGCAGAAGGGAATTTAGAAAACTAGCTCATGCTCACATTTTGCTGTATTTTCCTTTTCTGAGTCTCACTGTACTAAACACTGTTCCTAAGCAGAACCTGTGTGAGGTCTTTTAATATTATTCATTGTCCCACTGTATGAGATCCCAATAATCACTGCTCTGAATTCTATAACAAACTGTATAATAATGAAGAATGTGTTCTTCATGTCAGATTATACGATGAAGATCCTCTAGCGATAGACCTGCGATTAAAGAACACGACTACGTTCTGCTCGCGTCATCCATCAGCGTGATCCGGAAATCAGCTGGTGCTGAAAACATTCTTTAAACTGAGCTTGAGATAATAAGGAGATTTTTTTCTGTTCATTAGCATGTTTTGTTTACGTTTCTCCGTATGAGGAGCTGTCCCGTGAGTTTGGTGTCATCCTGTGCCTCCTATTGGAGGATTTTTGAAATTTTAATCAGAAATTTCTCACACTGATAGAACATTGTTATCGATTGTCTTTGGTTGCAACTTTGCACTAAATCATGCAACCAATCTCAACTCCATTTACGATGTGCGATATTCATTTGTGATAGCCGAAGCGGACTGAAATTCATACAGGGTCAGTATGGAATTTTGGATTTATGGACAAGTGGTGCCAAAATAACAAGAATACATTTCAGTCCATGGATGAAGCAGCAAATTTATTCCAGTAGATCCTCATCGTGTAACACTCGGTTATGCCAGAGGAGCAGAGAGATAAGATTATGTCCTCTTTCATATTTTAGTTCAGCACTGTGAGTGGCATGCATAAGGTTTTTGGAACACATGAATAAGTCTTGTGCTGAGATTCATAAAATAAAATAAATATACAGACCATTGTAATTATTGATACCTGAAAATGTGTCTTTAATGAATATTTGTATAGGAATCAAATACAACAGAGACTGAAACGGAATTTGCTCAGAAGTAGCAGTGCTCCAGTTCATCATCCATGATGCATTGCTAGCACCCAAACTAGCTTCATCGGTCAATTTGAGGCTTGACGTGGGATTTACGTCATACATCCATGAAAACCACACTGTCGATAGTCGTCTTCAGTGAGGAATCACCTTGCTTGCACCAACAAAGCCCCTCTTCCAGATGTTCCATGTCCAATTTGAAGCATCTGACACTGACGCAGCTATGAGAACTGCACCCCTCGTGACCAATGGTGACGAGAATCCTGCTGGACGTGCTCAAGGAGAATGCTCAACCCCTCAACTAATTATGTCTTTTACAGACATCTTCAGAAGCTCACTGGCACAAGGTGACTGTCCTCATTTGCTTTAAATTAGCCCACAGTGCCAAAAAAGTCCCTAGTTGCATTTAAAGCTTTCTGAGAAGCTGGTAATGCCACACATTCGAGCCTTGATTCCAGCTACACTAAACCTCCAGCTGTACACCTATAGACCAAAGTGCTCCATAACTTTTACAGTCCACCTGACCATATCACATTTGGAGAACAAAGACTCCTGACAGAATTCTGTTTACCAAATTCAGCTCAGAACTGAACACCATTAAACCCCTAGAAAAGTCAACAAGCTGAACCAGTTCTAGACTGCCTGAGTAACATGCCACAAATGGACATCCTATTCCTCCCTCTAAACACCAGAGTCCCCCAGGGCTGTGTACTGAATAAGCTATTCAACTCAGTACATTTTTCTTTGAATACTGCTTTAAACAATAGATATTGTCACAAACCAGCTTTACAGAAATCCGGATGTAGATTTAGATCTGTAATGAACAAGTCAGGGGAGACAGTGGTGAGGAAGAAACCTAGACGCAGCAGTACAACAATGACTTCAAAAGGACACTGCTCGGTATCTTGGTAATACAAAGGTAGAAACCCTGGGAGTTCACACACTCACTTTTACTTCCTAAGAAATTTGAATGTAGTTGGTACACAAACCCTTTTTTAACTGTCTCTACAGATACATCATAGAGCATTGCGATGTGCGTCGGCTAGTCAAACTGAGCCACTTCAGACAGTGGATACTGAAGACTATCAGACCCAGTCCGTTGCTGTATCAGAATTTTATTGGTATTATTGAGACTATGATCACTCCCCTGGGATCAGTCCAGTTATGGAGCAATTTGTCTAATAGGAGTAATAATGGCTGTCTAGTGTTGCTCAAATGGAGGCCTTAATGACCAGCCACTCAAAGCACAACTGGAGTAAGGACAACATAGTGATAGTTGAGTAAATTCCAGAACATCTGAACCGAATCCTCCACATTTAGGGACAGTGTCTTCCTGCAGGCTGTTTGTCCAGCTTACACAGCTAACACTTTCTGTTGATTGTCAACTTGCCTCTTCTTATGGTGTACACTTATTGTGCACTAAAATTTCACCCTTTTCTTGCAGTGTAGTGGAAATGCTTAAGAGAAACCAGAGACCAGGACCTTTGCAGTTCATCTTTCAAGACAGTTCCAAAAGGTTCCTGAAAAGGTTCTGGAATCTCAGTGGAACCATGCAATATATTTAGTTTCTCACTCAACAAATGGCTGTGAATGAGAAGGAATGATAACGTTTGACTTGACTGCGTAACAATGGTTTTTGTTTTCCCACAATGGCGTTGTTGTCAGTTAATTCGGTACTCCTACTGTATCTAGTAGCATGCTGTACCTCCTTTAGCTTTCAGAAGAGCATTGATTCACCTGCACATGCATTTTACAAGTATGCTGTTTAGAGATATGTCTGGATATGTTGTACCATGTGGCACAGCATTGCACAGTTTCTGAAAATTGGAATTTCACCTCATCTTAAAGAAGAGTTGAGTCTGTGCTGGCCACTAAAGTAATAAAAAAACTTGCTGTCATCTTCCTGGACCCATGCTGGCAGCACCTGCATTTGGATAAACCATAGCCATGAATGAAAGAACTTGGTCAGCAACCATGTTCTTATAGTCATTTCTGGTCAGGATGTGCAATGTGTGCCAGGAGAACACTCCCCACACCATCACCCTGCTACCACACTTGGACTACTGATGCTAAACAGGATAGCTCCATGGAATGATGTTCCTTGCACCAAAATCTGATCCCTCCATAAGTATTATTCAAAAAGTAATCTGGATTTGACCCACCAGGTAACATTTTTCCAACTGCTTAATGGTTTAGGTTCAGTGCTCAATGCTGGAGAAGTGCTTCCTTGTTCTTCATTGACAACTCTGGCACTTTGGCTTCAGTATTGTTTTCTTAAGTATGGTGATACGGCTTCTCTCCTGTATGAACGCGGTGGTGGTACTGTAGAGTGCTATGCCGAGTAAAACTCTTCCCGCACTGTGAGCAGTGGTAAGGCTTCTCTCCTGTGTGAATATGTTGGTGCTGCTGGAGAGAACTCTGGCGAGTAAAACTCTTCCCACACAGTGAACAGTGATACGGTTTGTCACCTGTGTGAATGCGCTGGTGTGTTCGGAGGTGACCCTGTTGCGTAAAACTCACCCCGCACAAAG
This sequence comes from Pangasianodon gigas, assembly GCA_022758105.1. Taxonomy (NCBI): domain Eukaryota; kingdom Metazoa; phylum Chordata; class Actinopteri; order Siluriformes; family Pangasiidae; genus Pangasianodon; species Pangasianodon gigas. The sequence continues at coordinate 787,852 of CM040456.1, read as the reverse complement.
AGCAGGAATAGGGCTTTTCCCGCGTGTGAATACGATGGTGTTGTCGGAGATAACTGTGCTGAGCAAAACTCTTCCCACACTGCACACACTTATAAGGCCTCTCTCCTCTGTGAGTGCGCTGGTGCGTCTGGAAATGACTCTGGTGACGAAAGCTCTTCCCGCACTCTGAACAGTGAAAAGGTTTGTCTCCTGTGTGAACGCGCTGGTGTTGCTGGAGATTACTCTGGTGATTGAAAATCTTCCCACACTGTGAGCAGTGATATACATTCTCTCTTGTGTGAATGCGTTGGTGCATTTTTAGATTATCTCTATAGGTAAAACTCTTCCCACATTGTGGACAGGAGTAAGGTTTCTCTCCTGTGTGGATGCGCTGATGTCGTTGGAGATGACCCATTTGCGCAAAGCTCTTCCCGCACTGTGAGCAGTGATGCGGCTTCTCTCCTGTGTGGATGCGCTGATGTCGTTGAAAAGTGCTGTGATGACGAAAACTCTTTCCACACTGTGAACAGTGATAAGGTTTCTCTCCTGTGTGAATGCGCTGGTGCTTTCTGAGATTACTTCCGTCATTAAAACTCATCCCACAATCTTTGCAGAAGTGATTTCTTTTCTGCTTTTGTCTAGAGGACTTTGTAGCGACAGAACCACAGGATGTTTGCTGACTACTTGAGATTTGTTTGGGAATCAGATTCTCATATTTATTTTCTCCTTTTTCTGTTACTGTTACATATTCCTCGTAGTGGCATCTCCTGGTGTGTTTGTGGAGGTAAATTAGAGATTTATAGGATAGTGGACACAAGGAGCAGGAGAAGACTTGCAACAGGGTCTTGTTCATTCCTGGAGCAGAAAAAGAAAAAATTAAGGGTAAAAATTATAGCATTATTATTGTTGTTTTCATTGAATAGACCAATGACAAATAAAATACTTGCTCAGCATTGACAGACACTTGCATTCCAGTTAGATCCCCTGTAGTTCTAGGGTTAGGGTTAAGGTTAGGGCTAGGACATGCCATGCCCTCACTTGGCAAATAACATAAAATATTTATGATATTAGTAATTAGCATTTACTAATTTACTTGACTTATTTAGTTGATGCTTTGATAAAATCATGGGTGCAACTAAACCTGATTGTGTTGACACCCAGACAACCTAAGAATGACTTGGTAGGAATATTCCTGCCTGTGTTCCCAGGATAGTCTTCAGCCTCCCCTAGAACAATCTCCACAGCTCTTGTGTCTTCCCTTTCTAGTACTGTTTTGACTTGATCTTCAACAATTGCCCCATGACACACACGAGAAGAAACACTCTGGACCTGGTCTTCTGCCAATCTCCTTCAGCGTTAGACATCAACATGACCACGGTTCACTTCTCACACCAACCTCATCCTCCCTGTCACCAACCTCTTGTCCCAACCCTCTGCCAACTGTTTCATCCACACCATCCCTCCATTCATTGGCTTCCAGCATCATAACAGCACTATCATTGGAATCAGCCACAAATACGTTCCACTCTTCACTTTCTTCACCCACTGGCCACCTGTCCCCTTTATCTTCTAGATCAAGTATATCTTCTTGCCCCATTCCTTGGCTGCTGTATGTGCTATGCAGCACTCGAAGAGCATTAAGAGCCACTGAAAGAACATGGAAAAAAACACAACATAATGCTGATCTCCGCTCATATTGCTCTTTTCCGTCAAAGTTCTCCTCTGATGTGATCACTGCCAAGACCTCCTTCTACAAGGGAAAGCTAGACTCATCTGCATCTGATCCATGCAACCTCCATAAAAGATTTTTCTTTACTTCTCAACTCTCCCTACCCTCCTTCCTAAGAAAAGAATAACAAGATCTGCCCATCTTTCTCTCCTTTATCTCTATTATGACGTTCCTTCTTCCTCTCCCATCTCCTCAACATTCTTTACTCTGCTTTCTTCAGTGGAGATTCCACGCCTTCTCTCGTACAACATTCCTATCACTTGTCCACTGGATCTCCTCTCTTCCACAATGCTCCACACTCTTAAGACCTCCACACCTTTATCACTTCCATGACATCTGCATGACCTCGAGGCTCCTAACCAGTCTGGTTTCAAAGCAGCAAACTTTAGAGAAACTGCCATTATGGCTGACACAGAGAAGCTTCACGCTGCTAGATCAGCCAAACTCTCATCAGTCCTGACCCTTCCTTGAGCTTGAGCAGCCTTTGACACCAGCCAGTGAAAAGCCTCTCCTGTCACAAGCCTTGGAATCAGTTGCCCAGCATAAAAGTGGTTTGCTTCCTAGCTGGAGGAACAGTCATGTGAGGTGACATGGAGGAGATCCACATGTGCTCCATGAAGACTCTACACTGGTGTCCCAGTGCTGATGACACTCAGTCTACCCTCTCCTGAGAGGGGACACTCTAAACCCTATATCATAACTTACAACCCATGTCACCTATCTACACATGCACGAAAAACCATAACCTGCTACTTCAAGAAGTAGAAGGAGGATGTCTTCTGTGTGAACAAGTTATTATGTGTATTACTGGCTGTGCCACAAGCCATATGAACATATGACTTTATCGGTGTAAGATATTGACCTATTCATAGGTGCACAAGGAACATCCAGGGTGAATCCACCATTATGCACAGTGAGTGTGAATGAAAAGAAGGAAATTCCAGCTTGCTGGTTCTTGATTCCTGTTGGCAGAATTCCTTGTAGTACATAGTTTACTGTTTCTGTGCTCTCAGCCTCCTAAATCTGTTCGTTTACTGCGTAGTTACTGTTCATATTCAAGGGATCTCCAGTCCTGCAACAGTTTATCCAACTTATGAAGGGTTTATGAGGCACAATAGATTGTACATAAGATTTCTAGGCTCAGATTTGAAATGATTGAAATATCCTCACATGGCTTTTTATACCACTGTTATGCTGATGGCACTCAACCCACCCTCTCCTTTCCTTCCTTAGACACTCATGTTTCTGTGCAGATCTCAGCATGTCTGGCTGTGAACATGTTTTCAGTTTTGCACTTTCTGGGTAAGGTGTCTGCTAAATTAAAATGTAAATGTAAATAGCAAGTCCACAGACAAGCTAAGGGACCTTAGAGGGGACACTCTAAACCCACCAGAGTTACTGGGCAGTGGTGGATCAGTAGTGAAGTTTCTGGGCTACTGATCATCGCAAATCTGCAACTGACAGGCCCTTGAGCAAACCCTGGTCCAAGGGTGCCATCTCATGGCTGACTCTGCACACTGACCACAGCTTACTAACACGCGGGGATATACAAAGTAAAGAGTTTAACTGTATGTAACAAAAAAAAGGATGTTTCTAATTGAGTCCCCAGGACTTGAACTGAGAAACTCTAATTTATCTGGCGAGTTGAATGTGGTGTGCTAGAACAGGGAGACCATAACCTGATTTAATATACAGTTAGGTCCGGAAGTATTTGGAGCCCCTGAAAATGGAAGTACTTTGCTTAAAATGGCTGTAATTCCAAAACGGTAAATGTGGAAAATTTTTGTGGAACCTCTTAAAATAAAGCTGAAAGTCTACACTTCAATCACATCTTGATTGTTTTATTTCAAATCCATTGTGGTGGTGTATAAAGGCAAAATCACAAAAACTCTGTCATTGTCCAAATACTTCCGGACCTGACTGTACATCAATAATAAATTCATATAGTGTTAAGACCAAATAAGCTTAAAAAAAATATAAGCTCAATGTCTTGAAATAACCATTTGGGGAACACTTTATGTTCCAAAGGTAGTCGAACGTAAGGCCGAGATCTTTGGCGTAATCCTCTTCGTACCACACCAAGAGCTCCGTTCCGGGTTTGATGGATCGACAGCACCGGTAGAAAATCCCTCCTTGGTACTGGAACGCAACAAGATTCTTCTCTTCGTCATTGCGAGCGCAATTTACATAACTGAAGGAATAAAACCAAGAGAGATAAAGATTAGGAGTAAGAAATGTTGGGGAGAGAGCGAGTACTAGCAGGGGGAACGACAAACGTTTCTTATTAATTAAGAAACAGTAAAACGAATTACTCTTAATCAGCGGACATTAGAGGTGTGTTCCTCACCGCATCCAGTTAGCATTCATTTGTCTCTTGGCGTCAATGTACTCCTCGCACTTCCTGCCCTTGTATATCTGCAAACAAGACATTCTGAACATTTTATTCATTAACGCAACAATACAAATATATTTAAGGAAGAATTAAATAGCATATGCAGGAACAATAAGTTGAAATAAGCATTATGTTTTATGCTAATACTATTCTCCCGAACACAGTGAGAGTAAAATTGGTTTGAGTTTGAACTTTAAATGCTGCTTTAATGTATATCAAATGTGCTTACTGCGCTCTTTCCTACATCTCGCCCATTATTGGCTACTGTTCTAAGGGATAGTGGGAGAGAATGCCATCCCACCCACCTACCCAGAGACCAGCTCTCCTGGACTCTCAGACTCTCAGATGGTTAAGGGTTTGTGGGTGAAGGAAATTGCTGTACTGCAGTATTGCTGGTGAAACAGTTTTTAAGGTTATGCTTCTTTAGAGAGAAACTGATCTGAAAATTCTTGAAGCATGCAAATAAATATCAAGAGTCTGAAGATCAACACCAGTCTCCTGTTTCCTTCCTGAATTTCTAAGCCTGGTCTCTTGTTTCAGTGGTCTGAGACATTAACTTACCACCCAAGAGTAGCCACTGTTCATAGCTTCCTCTTTGCTTACAACGTCTCCCTGATACGGCCCGAAGTGCGCACCAACAGCAACAGGCTCTCCCTGATTAAACACACCCAGGCCTGCGTCAGGAATCCCAGACTTCCGAATCTCTAAACCAGGCGGAAGGGTTTGTCTGGCTCGGTCAGCTACCCCCATGGGAACGGGGGTATCAGGGATGAAAAGAGCCGGACCATGAACCTCACATTTGTTGAAGAAGAAAGATCTGCATTCCTCACAGTCTGGAAGGAAAAGATGCAACAAATGAAAGAAATGATGTTGATTATTTATGATGTATTCCTGCCTGGTTTAGATTTTTCTTGATAGACTAATTTATTAGAGTCAATGAAGATTCTTCAGAGCCTAAAAGAGTGCAATATGGTGTCCTACAAGGTTCCTGTCTAGATCCTATGTAGTTCCAGCACTATGTATCTCAGATCTGATAATGCTCGACACTGGCTCCAAGTACAAGGAACTCAGTCAGATGTCAGTATGGTGGGACTAGGATGCCATCTTACAGAGATAGTCTTCATAGTTAGGTTCTTCCTCTTCCAGAGCCGCCTTCTGTAATCTTTTGATGTCTGATGTCTCTCCAAAGCTCTCCAAAGCTGTACAAGATTCTGTCTTCACATCTTTACAAATCTGTTGAACAGAATAAAGCAATATTTATTAGGCAAGTGGCAAAACCACTGTATAATCTGTACCCTTTGTTTAGCTGTTCCTAAAGCAGCTTTCTTTTTTCCCCACTCCTTATAAAATGGACTTTTTCAGCAATAGGTGATTAGCAGGCTAGCTAGCAAGTTTAGCAGGGAAGCAGAGGTTCAGACGCTGAAGCGTAATCCTTTGTAGTAAAACACGGAAGACCGATCATGCCTTAACATCACATTTTCTAATTCAAAATTAATTTCTATCTTCTACTCAGTGGGCATATTTCCCTAGCAAACCATCTACTAACTGATGGTGATTAATATCATTAGGCTGGATTAGGAGTCTGGCTAAACAAGGTGTGTCTATTATTGTTTAGATGTACAATATTTTGTGCTGATTATTTAATAAAGTAATTATAAATGTATTGTAAATAAAAGCAATCTCTTATCACTGACCATTTCAATGGACGAAAATACCTTTACATGATTATATGTTATATGGCTACTAGTTTGTTACTCAAACGTGACATGTGATATATGTGTCATATTCACTATAAACCTTCACCTTCCTGAAGGTTAAGAAACCCTGGCAGTTATAGAGTCTGTATGATTAGTTACGTAGGTAACTAGCATTCATAACAGCCGGGAGCAGCTCACATAACGCCGGAAGACATGCACTGGGACGAGCAAGAAATGTTCTGCAGGCCCACCCTCATCGAAAGGTGAAGAGACTGATTACAACTAAAGTGATATGATCTTGTGTGAAAAACTGGATTCACAAATAAACATCCAAGTACAAAGAATATGGAGGACGAAACCTGCAAAAACAATAGATAGATAGATAGATAGATAGATAGATAGATGCTTGTGCATTAATGTTAGGATAGATGGATGAAGTGAAGGCCTGCAAAGCCTCACTGACACTGCTGAAAATAGAAGTATGTTATCAAAAATTGTTAACAAAATTGTGGTTGTCGTGGTAACGTTACATCCTGACAGGATTAAATAAATCAGTGAGGAAATGAGGATGTACATCGAGACCCTGATATTGAAAAGTTTACAATCATCTATGATTATCTGCTAATGATAGACTCTTGAGAGTCGACGCATGTACAGATGATTTAGGTCAGTTAGCAGCTACGTTTGACTGGATGTAGATCCATTCGTCCTCGAAAAGTCGGAACAAGTTGTTCTCCTGGTGTTTTTTATTTATTTATTTATTATTATTTTGTTGTTGTTGTTGTTGTTGCTTCATTGTTGTTGTTGTGTCTTTCGCTGCCTTCTTGGCCAGGTCACTCTTGTAAAAGAGATTTTATCTCACTGAGTTTTTATAAAGCCTGGTTAAATAAAGGTTACTATTACTACTCCTTATAAGACATATGTAGTGGACTGGAAATTAATTGGAGTTAAAAACAGTAACAGTTTATGACGAATAAAAACAGACACCCCTTGAATAATTGCGTATATCAAACAGCCTCTAAAACAGAGTAATACCCATTTCAGTGAGATTGAAGCTTATTATATGCTGTTTAACACTAATCCTGTAGATGGCACAGAGCCAGCAGTGATAGGAAAGCCTCTGGTTCTGGCAAGGGTCAAAAGGCAAAGCAATTAAAGAAAACGCCAGAACATTTAACACACTAATCTGTGTCGGGGTTTTCTATCACTCTGTGAGTTACCCCAGCCCAGGCAGCCCTGCGTCAGGCCGGTAACACACGCGTGTTTGGATTTAGAGGTGACGTCTGTCACAGTCGACGGCCAAGAAGGAAAACGTGCTGAACAGATGATTGTGCCGATGCTTCGACAGCGTCAGCGAGCCTCTGCAGGTCTCTGGCTGGCCTGACTCCGCCCATCTCACAGCGATCAGCCAATAGTGGCTTAAATTCCGACGTCCCCTCATTAGCATGTTGCGCTTACGAAAAATAAAGACGGACCCACATTCAGAAATAACGATTCAAAACGATTAAGGGGAAAAAAGTCAACTTTCAGTTTAGCATTTCTTTTAACATTTTTGCATTTCCCCAACCATTTATTTTATTTATTTTAATTATTTGTATACCTCCTTGCACATTTAATTATTTATATGTTGATTTCTGCAGGAATATGTGGATTTATATATTCATTTATTTATTTATTTGTGTATTTATTTATTGGTTTTGCAGAATTAATAAATGCAGGGCAGTTGTGCTTTATTCCTGACACCAAATTAGAAAGGAATGAAGAGAAGGCAACAAGATCACAAGCTGCTGCACAGATACTGTGTTCATGCAGTAAAACACACTCACAGGTAAGAAGGATAAAGAGAATGGTCGTCGTATGACGACGGTATTCACGGTGAACGCTGTGTTATCTGTCACTGCATGAATTTCTCAGTTAATCGAGTGATATACACTGCCCCTGGTGGCTAGGAGGAGTGAAACAGAACCTTCACACACCTGGCTAACCTTTACCTGTGAGCGCGCAGGAGCAGGAGCAGGAGCAGGAGCAGGAGCAGGAGCGTGAGGAGGAGCGTGAGGAGGAGCGTGAGGAGGTTTTCTGAAAGAGTGCTGCCTGGCTCTTCCTGACTCCATCATGAGGTGTAAAAGTTGCGATTCTAGGAAAAGAAGCCCAAATAATCAGAACCAGAACTCCAGAACCCCGAACTGTAAATGTTTAATGAGATTCACCAGGTCTTTGCGTAGAATCTGAAGTTGATTGTTTCACAATAAAATCATTTATAAACGGTAAATAACAGTCTGGCAAACAACCAACACTGATAAACACAACCTCCTTTCTCTCAACGCTACGTCTCCTTTAGCGTAATGTAATGGCTTTGGCATAAAAAACAACACAGTTGTTAAATAAGTTATTAGTTATTATTAGCTACTTAATTATTAACTAATCAAGCTTCAGTATACAGTATCTGATCTTCAAAATGTTTAACTTAAACCCTGCTGATTATATTATAAATGATATAAATTTGAGCCAGATTTGTTAACGCGAGTCTAATGTCACATTTTTGTATAAAACTGATTTTGCTTTTTGTTTTTCTTTTTTTTCGTTTCGGCCAAATCACATCCAGCGTTAGAGAGAGATGAGTCGTAAACCTGTAAACTCTTAACCCCAGAACACGTGCGAAAAGCTGTCCAAGTTAACAAACTAACGGTCTAGTGACGCTAATGTTAGTGAACAAAATTGTGGTTGCCGTGGTAACGTTACATCCTGACAGGTTTAAATAAATCAGTGAGGAAACGATGATGTACATCGAGACCCTGATACAACGTCCACCTGTAGCTAACATGTACTAGTTTACTAGCCGTGAGTTAACCGGTTAACTAAATCAGCTAATGTTAGTGGTAATGCTAGGCTAGTAAAGATAGCAGGATGGATAAGGGGGCGTTTCCAAATTGCAAAGTCATGAATATTCATAGATTCACATTCTGAGCAGGGTAAAGGTGTAGAGGTGTTACTCTGACATCCTTACATCAATTGTACATCAAATATTCTTTACATTTTTAGTGTTTAGGAGGAATTGAGGCTAGAGGAAGGAAATAAGACAGATTTTGCTAATTTTTAGAGCAAAAAAAATTTAGAGCTGCATAAATCTTACTGGAAATTAGTTCACTATTTCAGTACTAATGCTTATTATTATTATTATTATTATTAGAGACAATGCTATTTGTAATTTTCTGAAGAATATCCTGTTCTGTCCTTTTCCAAACATTCATTAATCACAATCTAAAGCACTAGTCTATCAGTATTAAACCAAGGCTGAGTCCCAAATCTCTCTAAACTTTATACACAGTGCACTACATAGTGCGCATGCGCCATTACGTCACACCCTACGTAGGGCACCTAAACAGGAAGTGAAACTCCATTCGGGATTCAGCCATTAACTGTTAGCTTAGCAGCTGCAGAGTAACTTACCTCAGGCTTTAAAGCAGAACGAAGTGAACCTACACACACACACACTAATTAGCTTTTATTTTACACTCGAGCAGATAAAATATATCTGCTATAAAACAAATACATCCACATATTTAGAAAAGGTGATTTGGTCACTGAGAGAAGCCCTCAGCTCTTCTTCTTCTGTCATGAGTTTATATGGGAGTATTTGGCTCGCGCACACCGCCACCTGCTGGAGAACTGTGTAATTACACATCGCCATGATGCGCCTAGGCCTGCTCTGCTTCATTTATAAACACCAAAAATCTGATATTTTCACTCTAAAACAATATCCATGATAAAAAAATTAACAAATAACTGTTCTAATAAAGTTATAAACTTTATAACATGACGTCAGAATCAGGAGAAGATGGATTGTAGTGCAAAAAAACAATAGAAACACTCATGTAATGGGTTTAATGGTTATAATGGGAATTGTACTGGTTTTAATGGAAACTCTAATGGTCCCTGTGGATCTCTACAGGTAATTTGTTGCCTTCTATAGGTGGCATGTTATGTCTAATCTAGTGGATACCATTAAGGACCAGTAATGGTAATGGTTTTAGTGGTTAGCTGATGGTTTGTAATGGTATTTGTAGTGGAAACCATTAGAATTTCTTAATGGTTTAATGGTTTCTGTTTTTTTTTCAGCAGAGAAGAGATCCAGGGTCAACTCACATCATCATTATTCTCATATTGTGTTGTTTTTTGCTGGTGTTAAAAAAAAAACAACATCTCGCTAAGCATGGTTGATCTTTTCATTTCTTTTTTTTCCATAGATGATCGGTTTGTAGTTTGTTACATGATCTACTGGAGATAAAGCGTGAGGCGTAGAATCGGCACAGTCGCGTGCGTCAGTAACAGTCACGCAGAGAGAAAAGGTCTAATTAAAATAAACAAATTACACAGAGTCTAAACACCTGTATGGTCTGAGAACACTACTGAATCAGTACAACATGATTAATAGTAAAAATCAGCTGAGAGCTAACTGATTAGCTAGCTGTATTAGCTAGCTACCTAGCAACTAATGACTGCTAATCAGACTAGCTAGCTAGCATGCCTTTATTGAGGTAAATCATTTTTTGGTGGCTACTGCTTACTTTACTTCTTTCAAATAGATGTTTTCTGATACACTATATGGTCAAAAGTATGTGGACACCTGACCATCACACCTGAATGTGCTTAATGCATATCCCATTCCAAATCCATGGGTATTAATATGGAGTTGTTCCCCCCTTTGCTGATTTAGATTTAGGAATGGTAAGGAGTCTCCAGTTCCAGTTCATCCCAAAGGTGTTCAGTGGGGTTGAGGTCAGGGCTCTGTGCAGGACACTGGAGTTCTTCCACTCCAACCTTCACACACCATGTCTTCATGGAGCTGGCTTTGTGCACAGGGGCATTGTCATGCTGGAACAGGTTTGAGCCTCTTAGTTCCAGTGAAGGGAAACTGTAACGCTACAGCATACAGAGACATTCTATACAATTGTGTGCTTCCAACAGTTTGGGAAAGAACTATATGTGGATGTGATGGTCAGGGGTGCACATAGTTTTGGCCATATAGAGTATCTATTTTATGGTAATCTTGGATTTGGCACAGCATTCAGGATTTATATTTTAATGTATTAATATAAGTCATATTTACAGTATGTGACTTGCAAAAGGTTTCAAGCTCAGTGCACTAAAATGCCTCTATATTTAGGCCAATTTAAACACATACAGTACACAAAACACTGCACTTTAAACTTCCCATGATTTGATTCCACATGTTGATATATTTCCATTTGAAACAGGAACTCAAGGGGTGACTTCTGATTTGTGATCAAAAGGGGCAAGACATCTCGCTTTATCCCAGAAGAGATCTGATTTTTGATCAGATGAGTTTATTTTTTATGAGATATTTTGAGAATAATCCAACAGCAGGAGGAACGAGGCTCATCAGCTCAACTGAGGTTAAACAGAGTTTCATAGAAGGATCCAATTTATTAATTAAACATCTATTAATTAATTAAGTAACCAATTAATATTGCCTCTATGTATTCTTTTATTTTCATAGACTTTGTCACTAGGTTTAGGTGAGTATGTAATATTTAATCATTCACAAGCTAGATTAATTAATACCATTCTGAAAATCAACACAGTAAAGAAATGGACAGAAAAGATG
>CM040456.1:732114-755927 GCA_022758105.1 Pangasianodon gigas | reverse complement strand
CTGATGCAAGCACAGATTTAGGGCACTGCTGTCCCTAAGACTGTCCTGATTGCTCTTTGACTGATGTTATGAAAGTCCTCATATGAGATGATATGATTATTGAATCTAGAGGAGATGTGTGGTTTGTTGGGGATTAGTAAAGTGTTTTTACACACTGAAGCTTCCTATTATAGTCTTTTTAAAGGCAGCTGTCTGGCTAATGTATTACTATAAACTCCTTTCACACTGTCACATATTTCTGCTCTCACGTGTGTTTGAAATTCCTGTCATGTTTTTTTTTATTGTCCCTGTGCTTCTTTGTGTCTATTGTCCTACATTTTGGTTGGATTTTTGATTCCTTCCTCATCTCGCAGCACATTACGCTAAAACCCCCAAACAAATCATCCTGAACTGTACAGGGAATACACTGATACTCTCCGTCTTCTCCATGCTTCTGTTTCTGTTACCAGTACGTGACCGGTATAAACGCCGCCTGACCGGTAAATTCAGTTTGCTGCTGTAACGCTTTGCCAGTGGAAATATTTGTTTGCTGGTCGTTCTGTTCCACGAGCCTTCCATACATACGTCATTGCCCAATTGTGGACTTCTTGGAGGAAATAAATGTGCAATTTTTTTTTTACTTTAAATCAAATAACTACTTTAGGTTTCACATTATTGCTAAAATCGCTGTTTTGAAAGAAACAAAGCAATGTTGAGCAGTAAAGAAAGAAGAGTTTCTTTACAGAAGCTGCATTAGTTTGACCAAAATAACTCCTTTTATGTTTATTTACTTAAAACTTGAAATGCTCACAGAAACAGTCTGTCAGAGAGCTGTGATATCAGTGCTGCAGTTAAAAATCCTGCAAATTATTTTGTCAAATGTTCAACAATTGAATGTTTATTTGTGTAAACATTAATTTCAGCATCTTTTCTGTCCATTTCTTTACTGTGTTGATTTTCAGAATGGTATTAATTAATCTAGCTTGTGAATGATTAAATATTACATACTCACCTAAACCTAGTGACAAAGTCTATGAAAATAAAAGAATACATAAAGGCAATATTAATTGGTTACTTAATTAATTAATAGAGACTTAATTAATAAATTGGATCCTTGTATGAAACTCTGTTTAACCTCAGTTGAGCTGATGAGCCTCGTTCCTCCTGCTGTTGGGTTATCTGTTGGATTATTATTATTTATTACATCATCTACAACTGAAAGATAATCAGCAGGATAAAAAATACTCACAGTAAATGTCTCAGTAATAATTATAGACACAAATGGAACAAGGAATTGAATCTATTATGCCAAGGTTGATTTTTCCCCTGAATGTGTCATTATAACCAGTTTAAATAATCTACACAGCACTATAAACTAGAAATATCTTATCTAGATTCTGAAGAGCAGTACTAAATGAAAAAAAGATCTTTAAACAAAATAATAATAACAACCTGTTCAAACATTTACACCCCCCTGCTCTTATTGTATCGTGTTTCCTTCTTGAGCATCAGTGAACGTTTGCAGCTTTTGTAATAGTCGTGTTCGAGTCCCTCAGTTTGTCCTCAGTGTGAAAAGATGGATCTCAGCATCATATAGCTGCTGATGGAAAGGAGTCAAATACACAGAAGATGCTGGAAAAGCAGAGAAGGTGCAGGAGCTGGAGGATTTTTCTGAAGAACAGTGTGCAGTTTAACTGCTCAGGACAAACAACAGACTCATGAACAACTATCACAAAACATAAAACCAGTCGCTGATCATCAGGTAACAGACACAGTATTAAGAATCGAGCGTATGGAGACTTCTGAACTGGTTCATTTGTGTAAATTCAGTTATTATTGTGTCTTGTGGACTGAATGTTAGCATCTGCTGTGTGAAATCGCTTATTCAGGGCAGAACTAAATAAAAACACAATGCAATTTTTATGATCCCTCTTATTTTTTTATTTAAATTATTAACATTTTGCAGATTCTGCAAGGCGTATGTAAACTTATGACCCCAGTTATACAGCACATTCCAGTGAAAGGTTAATGCTTGTACCAGAACTTTGATATTCAACGTATAGAAGGTGCTGCAGATAGGTTGCATGCACACGTTTTTTCTGTGAGACTGGGTTGTTCAGATCACACCGTCTGTTACTGCACGCAACCTCTGGGTAATTCTGGACAACCGACTATCCTTCTTGGCTTACACTGCTAAACTGACTCGGCTCTGCGTGTTCAGTCTCTTGTAATCTCAAGGTTGGACTATAGTATATATACAGTATATTTCATTCTTGTAAATATATTAATATGTCTTTTGTTTGTGTATTTATTGTATAGGTAAATTAGTGTTTGTTGTTCTTTTTCAGGTAGCCTGTTTTTTAACCAGTGATTGTAAATGAAGTCAGTGTGTTTCTTTATACACCTGACATCCACAATTTCTGCTCTCACGTTCTGTTACCATCCCATTCCTAGATTGGAGCTTAATACAGCATGCTGTTGCGCTGTGTCTTCTCAGACTGCACAATCCAAGCCCCTGCATCCTCCAGTGGAAAAGTATGTAAAGTGGGCAGAACACAAACGCATACTCGAAGCATGTTTACATAAAGTAATCCAATACGTGCAACCACCAGCAACAAGCATCCATGCTTATGTGTGTGTGTGTGTGTGTGTGGGTGTGTGTGTCTCCCTTCCATGTACTTTGTGTCCATCTGCAGTTGCTTATATTATCTAGGATATTTCTGTGTGTACAATTATCAGGCGTATTCTAGTGGACCACTGACTCGGACCTGTAGGAAACCTTTCACACCTTGTTGTATTCAAATGCCCTCATCTGGATGTTTAGAGCCAAAGCTGGTGATGACTTCAAAGTCTTCTTGGAAAGACTGGATGAGCAGATACTTAACAGAGACTTAAATCATCTTATATTAGTTTCTTTACTTTGGGCAGAATGTTCTGATTCATAAATCTGGCTTTACTCTGTGAGATATTCAGCCTGATTTTGCTGTCATGAACAAAATTGACTTCATTTGTCCAACCAAGCTTGATTTCTCTATTTCATTTGTTTATAATTCTGTCTATGAATTTCTTATAAAAAATAATAAAAAAGATTACCTGACTGGGCAGTGTTTCAATCCCAGTGACCTCCTGCAGTGGTGCAGTAATATCTGAAGTATTAATGCTCTTAATGAGTTTGTACATTTCACTATCGTACACAACAGGAGGTATTATTAAAGTAAGATGTGGTTTGGAAGTTTGTGAACTTATCCTATAACAGGAAAGTCCAGCATTACTGTTGCCAATTTATTTATATGGGCCTCTGTGTTTGCACCACTTCATATAAACTAGTGCTGCGTATTGTTATTGTCATAACTGAGTCTTAACTGAAGTGACAGATTTGCATCTGGTTCCTCTCGGCAGCAGAGAAAGACATGAACTAGCATGAATAATTCAAAGGTGTGGGAAAAAGGAATAAAAACTCTGTCTGGGAATGATTTTTGTTTAAAACATTAAACAAAAAAGAGTAAGATGACATTTATTATTGATGTTTAAGTGAAATGGTGAGGTGGAGCCATCTTGTGGTGGTCAGGTGTAATGCCAGTCTGGTGGCAGGTGTGTGATGGACAGTCTTAGACAAACTAGACTCTTGCAATGGAACTATTTGCATGAAAAGCTACAAAATGGTGAAAGTTTGTTAGGGGAACCAAATGAAACTGTAATGAGTGAAAAGTGTGTTTTATTTGTAGAAATATGATGGAGTGAGAGTACAAGTAATACTGTTCAGTTATACTCCCATACTGAAGGAGGGAGAATTCAGGTAAATTGAGACAGTTTAATTTAGCAGCATTTATTACATAACTTATGTTACTGAACTCTTTCAGTGAAAGCGCTTGATAAATATCTTAATTAGTGTGACATCATATAAAGGGGCGTGGTCAGCATCAAACAGGAAGTTTGACCCCAAAAATATTGGGGTAAGAAAAAAGACACATTTTTCGTGTCATCACTAATATATTTAATATGTTTATGATGCATATATACATAAGATATAGTACTATAACAAAATAAACATAAAATCAGTTCAAATCATGTACAAATGTTTATAATTTAATCATTCAAGATTAATAGCCAAAGTTAATTCAGTTTAATTGGGACAGAGTTTAAATCCAATAACTGGAGAAGGGAAAAGTGAAGGGACATAATGGATTAATGAAACACACACAACTGGGGTTAAATGAAGAATAAGGCAGATTTTTATTTTCTAAATCCTTCGTTATGCTGCTATGCTGAAATTATAAAATATTACCTACCTTTTAAATAATTTTACTCATTTTTACTTATTCTCTTTGTTCTGAATTTTAGAAGAGTTTGGTTTTGAATGTGGAAAATATTAAAGATTTTATAAACCCTGTTATTGTTGTTATTGTAAGAAATGAATTACAGAATGTTCCTCAGAACAACATCTTAATGCGCAGTGAGTTTTACTGAGTGGAGAAGAGAAGCCTTTATCTGTCACATTTACTCTACTGCGTTCATACACTATTACAACATTCCTCTTACTGAAGTGTGATTTATTCAGGCCATAAATAAGTCTGCTACAAATAAATAAATGTTTAAACCCATCACTAAGGATAAAACTAGATTACCAAACATGTTATTAAAAATGTTTTTTAGTCATTCTTGACAAAAGGTTAAGCCATGGCTCTGTAGATATGATTTTTCCTTCACATGTAGGATTTCAGAAATATCATGTGTTGACTTTGTTTTAGTAATATCAAGAAAGTATAGACAAGTTGGAAATACAAAAAGTGTCTTAAGATATCTAAATTGAATAAAATCTGGCTATATAATCTTATATACATTCCAGATGCAAGTTCAGATTAGCGATTTTATTAGACACTGGCAAAAAGACCCAAATGTGAAGCAGAAAAACCCTATAAAAGAACAGACAGAAAGTCAGGCGATCAGAAAACAGTTATGTGGGCGATTCCAAAAAACCAGGCAACAAGAAAAACAAGACACAAAATACAAGGCTTGGTAGGTCAAGTAGCTACACACTGAGCGTTATTTTGCAGTAAGTACTTGGTGAGAGTCTTTATATAAAAGGTTGAGTGTGATTGGGAACAGGTGTGCATGATTAGAACTCTGCGAATGACTGTGAATGTGATGGTGGAGTGCTGGAGTCTGGCCATTCGCGATGTGTTCTGGGACGTGGCTGAGTCCAGTGCTGGGTTTGACTGGGATTTTCTCATGAGAAGGACAATGTGCCACAAAGTGGGACCACAGCTGGGGTTACTGCAGTAGAATCAACGTTTCTCCCTCCTCCACTTCTCTCTCTCTCTCTGTGTGGCTTGACCTGGTCTGACCCAGCTGCACTGGCTCTGAGTGGCCAGTCTCGGGTGTTAGACTCGAGGCTTCCTTGAGGACTTCCTGGTTTAAGTGTTGCTGAAAGGCAGCTTTTGGGCGCTGACTCAATGCACCGACTTCCCGCTGCAAGAGTGCGGTGCTTTAGCGCTCTAGGGCATACTCAGCCACATTTCTTTGCTCCTGCATTACAGCGAGAAGTTGTTCTCTGATTGCCTTGCCTTCAGGGGAGTGATCAAAAACTCATTGAAAGAGTTCCACAAAGTGGTTATATGACAATAGATGTTCTCCTCCTTGGAACCACACTGCCGTAGCCCAATTTAAGGCTTTTCCTGTGAGCAGGCTGAAGAATCGTGAGTTTTATTGTTGTTCAGAGGCACCCTCTTAACTCCTGAAGAAAAAAAAAAAAAAAAAAGTTACACAGTCCGTATATAAAGAGTGTGAGTGTGATTGGGAACAGGTGTGCATGATTAAAACTTGGGTGACTGTGAATGTGATGGTGGAGTGGAGTGTTGTGTTGGGGATTGCAGTCCATGGCGGCCATGTTTGTAGGCTGCAATGCGTTCTGGGAAATGGAGTTTCTGGCTGATTCCAGCACTGACGTGACAATATGCTATGATTTATAAGTCAAAAGAGCTGTTTCATAAAATGTTTATACTGTATATATACATACATACAGCTTTTTGAGTCAGAAATTATATATATAAGAATTATATAGCAGCTTTTATACAGTCTATGCTTTTACTGCACCTCAGCAGAACAGTTGTTCCTGAGTACTGTTTCCACTGGGCAGGACTAGACCACTGTTAGGGCTGATTATATATCACTGTCCTATCACTATATCTTCACTTCGCTGTTAGTCCTCTCTCCAAAAGAATATGGAGCAAGACTTAGGTTTGCAAAATTGCATCTGAACAAACCACAAAAGTTCTTTAACAATATCCTTTGGACTGATGAGACCAAGGTGGAGATGTTTGGTCATCATGCACAGTGCCATGTTTGGCGAAAACCAAACACAGCGTATCATCACAAACACCTCATTCCAGCTGTGAAGCCTGGTGGTGGAGGGCTGATGATTTGGGTTTGTTTTGCAGCCACTGGACCTGGGAGTCTTGCAGTCATTGAGACAACAATGACTTTATACCAGAATATTGAGACAAATGTGAGTCTGTCCAGCAGCTTAGCTGGGCTGAAATTCTGTCATGTAACAGGACAATGATCCCAAACACACCAGCAAATAAACATCTGAATGGATAAAGAAGAAAAAAAAAAATCAAGATGTTGGAATGGCCAAGTCAAAGTCCAGACCTCAGCCCCATTGAGATGCCGTGGTGGGATCTTCAGAGAGCTGTGCATAAACTAATGCCCTCAAACATCAATGAACTGAAGTGATGCTGTAAAGAAGAGTGGGTCAGAGTTTCTCCAAAACGATGTGAGAGACTGATGAACTCCTACAGAAAACATTTACTTCAAGTTATTGTTGCTAAGGTGATTCTACATGTTGCTGAATTACAGGGGGGTGTATTTATTTTCCCACCTGGTTTATGAATGTAGGTTTACTTTCTGTAAAAAATGATTAAATATTGAAATCTGTTGTGTTTTGTTGTTGTCACCTGACATTATTTGTTTATAGAAGTTGGTGAGGAACACACAATTATTATTTAACCCTGATAAATAAAAACATAGAACTGATGAAGGGTGTACTTTCTTCTCTTACATGTATATAATATACAAAAAAAAAAAAAAGATGAAAATCCAAATGTCAGGCAAATGCACTTAATGTATTGAGTAGAAATGACCAATATCAGCCAGTAGCTGGCGCTTTAAGCAAAGACTTTATTTTTGCAGAGACTTGACTGTTAATTCTGTGTTTATTTTTATTTATAGATTTGGTAATTGTAGGCGTCTGACTGGTGTTGCATTTTGTGGTCAATCTGCTCTCCACCAATTAGGTTTAATCAAATTTACAGACTAGTGATTAATGCTAACATTTTAAAGTCGAGCCTGCACTGGTCATACACTGAGACCTCACATAGTTATACTTCCATTTACTTCATCACAATTAATCACTCAATGCTATCTAGGACTGGTGAAAAAAAACTTCAGATAGGTAGGAACATGCTACTTTAAGCAGTTATTTTAAACACTAGCTCATGGAGACATTCTCTTTTTCCATGTGTCCCTCTGTCTCTCTCTGATACTCATTAGTGCAATATCTCATGCATGAGTGTTTGTGGGATTTATATGGAGTTATCATTGTAAACAGGTTAGATTTTGGAATTGATCCAAAGAGGTTCATGGTTGCAGCAAGGTCAAATGTCTGAAATAGTTTTTCTTCCTTCCTGTTTGAAGTATATTTTGAGGCGAATAATCTCGTAACAAGAAGGACTAGGCTTGTTGATGGCAGAAGCATCCACACTGACATGTATGGCACTGAGTTCTACTTGTTCTATTAGAAACCTCAGAAGGGGTTTATTTTGAGAGCAGCCATGTTATTTAATGAGTTTTGAAGATTTTGAAGAATTTAAAGATTAAAGAGGAGGTGCTTATGCTACAACCTTGGCAAATCAGCACAGACATTAAGCACAATGTGGGGAGGTTTGGTTTGTATAGAGCAGTTCTAGACAGCCAAGTGATGTTGCTTCAGTGATAAATTACTGTCAGTCAATCAATATAAAAGCTTTGATTCACCATCGAAGTGCATACGGTTCACTGGCCTCCTCATGTATACCTCATTTCCACCCCTCTAATTTATCATCTAATAAACCCTCAGAATATCAACCACACTTTTTGCATCCATATGCCTCTACTTTTATGCTTTTTGGGGATGTTTTTGTCACATAATTTACAAATAATTCGCATGAGTTCCAAATAAATAAAATGAGATACACAAATATGTTTGTAATTCACAAAAAAATTGTCTCACAAATATTTTTGGAATGCAAAACCTCACTCACTGTATTCTTTATTTGTAGATTGTGCTTTTATTTGTAGATTGCTTCATGTGCATTTATGCATCATGTGGCATTTTTGAAACGGTCTGCATTTATTTGTGGATTTTTGAAGTATTTCTTACGTTGACTGATGCAGTTCAACAGTTGAGAATCACTCACTGCTGCTGACAACGGCTCCACATGAATATGCTAAAGAGTGCACTTACAGGAAACTGTTTAAGTCTCTGTTATTAATCTCTTGATAACTTCACCTGGATGCTAGAGACTTAAAGCTAAAAACACTAAAGAGATTATAAAAAATGACTTTGATGCTGTACTGAAGTTCCTTTCAACACAGTGAGCACTGCTTGACTCAGTAGTACACAGTTGTTGAAGTGTAACGATTTATAATCGCACTATCCGTGTCACCCAGATGAGGATGGGTTTCCTTTTGAGTCTGGTTCCTCTCAAGGTTTCTTCAGGGAGTTTTTCCTCACCACCATCGCCTCTGACTCGCTCATTAGGGATCCAGATTTCTGTTAAGCTGCTTTGTTACAATGTCCATTTTTACAAGGCAAATTTGAATTTAGTTCAATCCACTAATGTGGTTTTTCCCTCTTTTTTTTCACTATAAAACAGGTGTTTTGAACTTTCCGATATCAGCTGACCCTCTCTGGAAGCCTTGCCCCCTTCCCCCATTTCACACTAGTAACGTTTTGGTCCATGTTTGCATACAAATTCTGTCAGTGTAAGTGGAGAATGTTTTGAATTAATCAAACATGGTCAAAAAGTGCAGAGATTGAGGTGGACATGGCAATGACAATATTCTCATCAAATCCCCTTAGAGTATTGAGCTCCAAGTCTCACACAGCAGTACAGTAAAATCTCTGCTATTGCAGGGTAATGGAGCTGTAAAGAGTATATAAAGAGTGTATAAAGCCATTACTTTAAAGCAAAAGAATGCAAACTTGGGTTGTTTACTAGTCTGATAAGTAATTTGCTTAGACACTTTGCATGGACGCTGAATTGTGGTGCACCATGTCTTAGCCCAAGTCTGACGTAACAGTGTAGTCTTCAGCTTTAGGATTTAAAATAATCAGGGAAATATTGAACTTTGAAACATTTCTGATTTGGTTTTATGTAAAGTCTGTTCATTATACATCACCATGGGGATGATCAAAGAACCAGGCAGATGCTGAAGACTGTTGAAGTCATGTAATAAATATAAAAATACATGCAGTTAAAAATACCTTTAACCAGCACCTGATGATAAGAACTAAACCTTTAAAGGAAAATTCTAGCAAACCGCATCTGTAAGTAACATGTTAGCTTGTTTTCAGAAAATGCATTTCTGATTTCCAAGAAGTTCTTGTTCAGAAAGATGGAGATGTAACTTGTGAAGAGATCTTCTGCTCTGTGTCCTGTGCTCTTGGTTGAGTTCCATGATTTCTACAAAGATTGTAAAAGGTTTGTCGTAGGCTGACTTGGCCAGTCAAGAGACAGACAGAGGACAGGTTCATCCATGCACTTCCCTATGAACTCTGGAAGGTGGTCAGCAGCCACGGCCTTGAGAATCACTGAACAGTATCCCATACTTTTCATTAAATTAAACTAAATCCTGCGCTGTTTAATTAGATACTAAACACAAACTTGCCTTGTTTTTTTAGTCGCAGGCCCGTCTCCTGCCCACAGGGCTGTTTGGGGTCGATAGCAATTTCCATCCACTTTGAGTTTCAGTAACCTGTTTAGAGTAGGTAAATTATGCACAAATAGTTTGCATAAGATATCTAGCCTGATGGAATACAAATAGCCAGCTCAATCTATCAGAAACTAGAAAGAGCTCTCAGAAGGACAGTGAGGTGTGTTAGTGCTGCAAGATCGTCTGCCTCCTTCACATTTCAGGTACTTTATTCAATATTCTTCTCTGACACATTAGCTATTTCCTACCAATTAATAAGGGGAATGTTTTATCTAGCATGCCTAGCTTGGGCTAATTTCTTTTTTCGTATATTTTTGTTTTTTTAGTATGTTTATAGTAAAAAAAAACCTGGCAACTGTAGTTGCCAGAACTTCAAAATATACGGTAACAATATTTAATTCAATTCAGTTTTATTTGTATTGTGCTTTTGACAGTGGACATTGCCACAAAGCAACTTTACAGAAATATATAAATTCAGGATATAACTGTATAAATTTATCCCTAATGAGCGAGCCAGAGGCGACGGTGGTGAGGAAAAACTCCCTGAGACGATATGAGGAAGAAACCTTGAGAGGAACCAGACTCATCTGGGTGACACGGATAGTGCGATTATAAACCGTTTCTGTTGCTATTTAGTCAAAAAACGCAATGGTGTAAAAAGGAACTTATGAGCTTATGAGCAACTTATGAGTATGAGCATCAGAGTCATTTCTGAACTCAATATAGTTTTAACTTAAAGTCTATTGCATCGAATTGAAGTTATTAACTGTTCAGTGATGGAGATGTGAGTGAAAAACTGTTCATAGCAATTACAGTCTTAAGGCTATCCAAGGAAGAACATCCACAGCCATCTTTATGGTTCCTATGTGGAACCATCCACAGTAATCTCATAGTGATCTGTAGGCCATCATCAGCCACAGCGAGTGATTTTCAGCTGATGAGAACTCCAAACAACATACTGGCAGATATTTACCTAAATATAGTCTACTTTCTTTAAAACCATAGCTATCACAATTAAATATTTTTAATAGTAAAAGAGAAAACCCTGATTTAAAAAATAAAGCTTTCACAAGTAACACAACTCGGCAGCATCTTTTACTAAAACTAGCAATTTTTCAGTTAAGGACTGTCACCCAAACAACTGTAATCTTCCGAATATAAAACCTAAATGACCCATTCTTTAAAAAAAACAACAACAAAAACCATATTGTTAATTTGGGGGTGTTTTCACACATAACTGATAAGTATCCATACTCTCTTCATTTTCTTATTTTTAAATTCGAGATATTTGTCTGGTGCATTCACACTGCAGGGAACTGAAGTGTTTAGTTCCACAGCAGTTGGCTGCTTTAGGAGTGTAGATCTGATGTAGGTCTGTGCTCCAGGTTAGACCGTGATAGATATATTTAGACCGTTTAATATATTTGTACGTGTTTCTTAAACTTAATATAATGAACAGGACTTGGAGGTGGTGTTATAATCCATGTGAATTTTATTTTCAAAACAATCCAAAACCTAATGTTAAACAGACCAGGGTCAAACACAGTAATGTACAGCATTTCCAAAATCAGATATTTAATACATAATACTTTTAATGACTTTTAATGCCATTTTCAATGTAATTTAAGACCAAATTTGCACGGTGTCATGAAGGAGAGGCTGAAGTGGATGCAAATGCAGTTTAGCTTTTTATTTAAAAGGCAAAAAAATCCAAACTGGGAGTCAAGAGACATAAACAGTAAACAGGCAGAGGTCAGGTTATCAGCAAACAACTGTAGCATGAGCTATCCAAAACACAGAGACCAGAACAGGATCAGAAACAGAATAAAGGCTTGGAAAAGTCAGGCTCGTGTACACTGCGTGTTTATTTCGCACTATATGAGTGAGTGAGTCTGGCAGATGTCTCATCATGGATGGCAGCTCATCAGCTAAAACTTAATCCCAGCAAAACTGAACTGCTGTTCCTCCCAGGTGATTCATCCCCATCTCAGGATCTTGTGATCTCCCTGGACAATTCTCGGATCTCGCCTTCCGTTACTGTGCGCAACCTTGGAGTAACCATGGACAATCAACTGTCCTTCTCCTCTCACACTGCTAATCTGACACGCTCATGTCGATTTCTCCTTTATAACATCAGAAGGATTCGTCCATTTCTTTCCACACAGGCCACACAGGTGCTTGTTCAGTCGCTTGTCATTTCGAGACTGGACTACTGCGACTCGCTCCTGGCAGGTCTGCCTCTGAGTGCCATTCGTCCTCTGCAACTGATCCAGATGCAGCTGCACAACTGGTTTTCAACATTCCTAAGTTCTCCCACACCACCCCATTGCTACGCTCCCTCCACTGGCTTCCTGTAGCTGCTGCATCAGATTTAAAACACTGATGCTCACCTACAAAGCCATTACAAAGTTCAGGTTATCAGCAAACAAATGTAGCATGGACTATCCAAAACACAGAGAACCAGGGAACAGAACAGGATCAGAAACAGAACACAGGATAAAGGCTTGGAAAAGGTCAGGCTTGTGTACACTGCGTGTTTACTTCGCAATATATGAGAGTGAGTGAGTGAGTGAGTGAGCGTGAGTGTGTGTGTGTGAGTGAGAGTGAGAGAGAGAGAGTGAGTGAGAGAGAGAGAGAGTCCAGTATATAGTACCGGCGGTGATTGATGACAGGTGTGCATGATTAGAAATCCAGTGACTGAGAATGTGACAAGGTGCATGAGCTATGGGAAGTTTAGTCCAGAGCTGCCATGTTTGTAGGCTGCGGTGTGTTCTGGGAAACGGAGTTTGTTGCTTGCTGGTAACTGGGTTTGACCTGACACAGTGACGCTATACAGAAATATAAAATATAAAAACACTCTTCAAAGTAACTCACATGCTAATGGTAAGGAAAATGTTTTTTCTTTATTTCTCTCATAATTATTTTACAGTAATAAAAAAACAACAACTGTAGAAAACACCATTCCATTCCACAGCGGTTAGTTCTGGTCCGCTGATCTGATCGGATGTTCTGAGAGCACTGATGTTTAGTGCACCAGCACTGGGACATTTCACTGTGTGTATCACGCTGCGTAACACGTCTGTGTTCACTACAGTTCTATTTCCAATTCTAGCAATAGTTTTTTACACCGAAACCGTTACTACACTTACTATGGGCCATCAGTCGGTCTGTGTATTACCATGGCAACACACAATTCTCTATCCAGCTGTCGCTTCTTTGGAAAGTATATTTGTTGATGGAGCAAAAATAAACAAAATATTTGGCCATATTGTGTCTGAAATGTCAGTTACTCCATAATAATTCTTATTAATAGAACTGTTGTATAAAAGCAACATCATATTCGCAATCATGCTACTGTACTGAATATCAGCATGGCTGTGCTTACCCTTTCTTACCTGGTCTTACCTGGTCTTACCTGTGCCTACCTGTTCTTACCTGTGCCTACCTGTTCTTACCTGGTCTTACCTGTGCTTACCCGTGCTTACCTGTGCTTACCTGTGCTTACCTGTGCCCACCTGTGTTTACCTGTGCCTACCTGTTCATCCTGTTCTTACCTGTTCTTACCTGTTCTTCCTGTGCTTACCTGTGCCTACCTGTTCATCCTGTTCTTACCTGTTCTTACCTGTTCTTACCTGTTCTTCCTGTGCTTACCTGTGCACACCTGTGCTTCCCTGTGCCTACCAGCGCTTACCTGCAGCCTTGTGACTACGCTGCTATGAGAATGAGAATGAATGCACATCAGAAACGATCCCCTAAATCCACTGCCAATCACAAGTCAACTTATGCAACAGTAGTAATCTTCATTTTACAGCAAACTTCGGAAAGCTGCAAAAATATTATTAATAATTAATGCAGATACTTTTACTGATCTAAAAAAAAATAAGGCTTTTTTTAACCAACAGACTTTGCCAAATTGAAATTTTGTATAGAAACTGGAAAAAATAATTAAACTTGTCATGAACTGCTGAAATAGTTCTCACGCAGTTGAATGGCCCGTGAACTGCGACCCGTAATACTGTGTTCAGCTAATGTATGTGAACATCCAGTTGTTTTGTTTTCGCCATTTGATTTAGGTTCTCATCAAACATCAATACCAATTCCAGTTAATGTATGGAGCAAATCCAAACCTGGCCATATATACTGAACAATACAAATTCAAATTTTATTGGTCACATACACAACCATACACAGTACGACGTGCAGTGAAATGCTATTTTCGACTGTCTGTGACATAAAAATAGAATTTAAATAAACCAGAATTTACTTGTATACAGGTAGGAAAGGAAAAATATAAAAATATGATATAAGCAATACAAAGATCGGTGGCAGAAATAGTACGACTGTAGTTTGACCCGTAAGGATGCTCTCGATGACGCAGGTGTAAAAGTTCCTTAGCACCTTAGAAGGCGGTTTAAAGTCTCTTGAGTGTCTAAGGTAGTAAAGATGCTGATGGACCTTCTTCACCAGGGTGTTAATGTGACAGGTCCATTAAAGGTCCTACGTGATGTGAACACCAAGGTAACAGAAACTGTCCACTCTCTCCACTGTGGCCCAGTTGATCTTAAGGGGTTGGCAGCTCCTCTCCTGCTTTGTGTTGAAGTCCACTATTAACTCATTTGTCTTGCTGATGTTCAGGAGGAGGTTGTTCTCCTGGCACCAGTTCTCCAGGCTTTTACTCTCATCCAGGTAGACCTTCTCATCATTATCAGAGATCAGGCCCATCATATTAGTGTCATCAGCAAACTTGACAATGGTGGTGGAGTTGGAAGTGGCCACAGTGTCATAAGTGTACAATGAGTACAGCAGGGGGCTCAGGACACAACCCTGTGGGCACCAGTGCTGAGAGTGAGGGAGGGTGAGACATGTATAGAGACACCTGTACTGCTTGTGGTCAGTCTGTCAGGAAGCTGGAGAACCACTGACACAAGGACTGACTAAGTCCCAGGTCCTCCAACTTGGTGGTGAGTTTGGAGGGAGTTATAGTGTTAAATGCTGAACTGTAGTCAAAAAACAGCATTTTAACATAATTTCCCTTCTGGGTGTCCAGATGGCTCAGGGCCATTGTAGGAGGCCCTTTGTAGGAGGTGTGTGATGGCGTCCTCGGTAGAGGGATTGGGACGGTATTCCAATTGTAACGAGTCCAGGGTGTCAGGTAACGAAGAAGTGATGAAGTTTCTGATCAGCCTTTCAAAGCACTTCATCACAACTGAGGTCAGGGCTACTGGGCGATTGTGGCTGAGGCAGGCAGGCTGGGGTTTCTTTGGGAGAGGAAGGATAATGGACTGTTTGAAGTATGTGGGGATTACAGACTATACCAGGGAGAGGTTCAGTAAGCTCTGCTCTTAGTGTTTGCATCAAACCACAAATAAAACGAATGTCAGACACTGATGATGATAATGACGGCTGTGAATGTTCTCTCAGAGTACTGGGAGAAGGAAAAGTAGGCCTATCTATGAAAACTGGCGAGCAGAAGTCAGCAATACAACTGAGTAGATTTTGCATAGCTTCTGTGCCTCTCGCTCTGTATAAAGTGACTCAACTTCAGTTTAAATGTTTCATGGCAAAGTACTGGTCTTACCCAGCATGATTATTTGCTGTTCTCCAACCACTTTGTTTAAATTTACATTTACCCATGTCGTCCGGTGTGCATGCTAATATTAGCTCAACTGCACGTCCCTGTGTCGTGCAAGCGACTGACCGGAATAATGTGTGTGCGACATTTCTGTTTCAATCACAGAACAAAGGCTCAGAACCAGCACTCAGAAACATGCTGTAAGGCTTTGACACAGAGCTGGGTTTCAAGCAGGTGGGCCAGAACCTGCTTACTGTGATTGACTGTCCATGGAGGGGAAGTAAATCAACATGTCAATTTATGCTATGACAAACCTTCCCAGCATGTCCCTGAAAACATAATTGATTAGACATTGGAAGACTGAAGGAGTGCAAGAGAGCCCGTACAGCATGACGCAGTACTCCAAGTGGCCAGAGATGGTGCTAAAGGCCGTTCTTCACCCCCCTTACTGATACAGATGAAATTGTAGGCACTGCATGGATCCAGTTTGGTGAATATACATGTGTTTGTGAGTTGTTCCAGAGCAGATGGAACCAGTGTCAATAGCAATACTGATGGTGGATGTAGCTGCAGATAATGACTTTTTAAAAACAGGCAAAAGTTCAGGCGATCAGGAAACAGACTTGGAGGGACAAAACCAGAATTAAAAAAACAAAAAACAATGTACACGTTAAACAAGGCCTGGTAATGTCAAGAGTGGACTCTGTAATACGTTGCTTATTGTGTGTGTATGTGTGTGTGTGAGGGTGTGTTTGTGTGTGTGAGACCAGAAATCAGGTGACCTTGAACATGGCAATGAGTGTGTGTGTGTTGGGATGTGTAGTCCTGGTCGACCATGTTTTTATGTGGTGATGCATTCTGGGAACTGTACTGCTAATCCAGTTCTGGTGCTGACGTCACACTTATGCCCATAATGTATCTATCTCCTGTCCAATGCACATTCAAGTATTAAATAAATTGAAAATCAATGTAAAAATAATGTAAAAATTAATGTAGTTATTTCCCATTATTTGGATGTCTTTTGTTATAAAATAGACTTTCAGTTGTTTGGCTGTGCTAATCCTTTGTTCAGGCACTGATGGCTGTTGTGTTTTTTAGATGTAATTGAGAAATTCTCTATTTTTCCACTCTCAGTTCTGTAGCAGTAAATAAAGAGTTAAACAAGGTTAGGGGAAAAAGCAAACATAATGGCTGTTGTTAATGTAATACTGTAATACTGGACTGACTGTCACTGTGGACCAGGTGTAAAGGGCTGTAAAGACTCCGGCAGAACAAGGTCACAGAGGCCAGAGGGTCCTTTAGGCCTGTGAAGTACTACAGTGAACCTTCAATTCAATTCAATTCAATTTTATTTGTATAGCGCTTTTATCAATGGACATTGTCACAAAGCAGCTTTACAGAAATATATAAATTCCAGATATAAACTAGTGATTGATGCTTCAAACTGCAAGACATTTTTACATATGGCTCCAATCGTAATCAGAAGCTTTTATACAGATAGCCCAAAAAAGCTGGGCATGAAGGAGTGAAGAGGTATGGGAATGCCAGCCATTATCAATGGCATTTTGTGTCATTTTGTGACATGTGCCCAAGAAGGTATTCACTAAAAATAGTGATTTTTACCATCACTATTACACAGTCATTGTCTGTGTACACTCATTTTTACAGTGTAATTGTAAAATTTCAAAGGGAAAAAGGTTTTTGTGTGTTCTTGTGTAGTAAAGTGGTAGTTACTGTTATCAGTGTCAATGGATGCACTCTGTCAGTTAATCACATTTCTTATTTCATAGTGAGTTCTCCAGCAACATATCAGTGATGGAGCACCGTCTCTTTGTACTCCTGCTTTTCACAGGTGAGAAAAAATCTCTCAAATGTGTGTGTGTATGTGTGTGTGTGTGTATATAAAGTGCATATAAAGACGACATTTAAAGACACCCAATGTGTTGATCATCAAGTAAGAGAAAAAGTGATTAACTAAAAATGTCCTTAATTGTGTAACTGGTGTATATCCTTATTTATTTTATCGCTGTTTACAATGTTTACACTGTTGACAATGTTTGCATTGCACTGCCACTTTAATTCCACTCAAGTCTGCAGCTTATATCTGTATTACACTGTATTCTCTTTTTTAAAAAAAATATATTTATTCTTATTTTTTTCATTTATAATGTTAAATTACTTTTAATACACTTCTAACTGTCTGTGCTGCTGTAATAGGTGAATTTCTCTCTGGGATAAAATGATCTATCTATCTATCTATCTATCTATCTATCTATCTATCTATCTATCTATCTATCTACCTACCTACCTACCTATCTATCTAGAATCAGGATGGCACTGCATTCATATGGGGAGATACAGTCATGGGGAAAAAGAAAGTACACCCTCCTTCTGTGTTTTTATTTATCAGGGCTGAAATAACAATTGTGTAATCTTCACCAACTTCTATAAACAAACAAATAACCTCAGGTGAGAAAAAAAAACACAACAAATTTCAATATGTAGTCCCCCGTCCCCCCCAAAGCTAAACCAACATTCAGAAACCAGGTGGGAAAATAAGTACATCCTATAATTCAGTAACATGTAGAACCATTTTTAGCAACAATAACTTGAAGTAAACTTTTTCTGTAGGAGTTTATCAGTCTCTCACATTGTTGTGGAGAATTTTTTGCCTACTCATCGCTTCATTTCATTGACGTTTGAGGGGATACATTTATGCACAGCTCTCTTAAGATCCCACCACGGCATCTCAATGGGGTTGAGGTCTGGACTTTACCTTGGCCATTCCAAGACCTTGATTTTTTTTTCTTCTTTATCCATTCAGATGTTTATTTGCTGGTGTGTTTGGGATCATTGTCCTGTTACATGACCCAATTTTGGTCCAGCTTAAGCTGCTGGACAGACGGCCTCACATTTGTCTCAATATTCTGTATAAAGTCATTGTTGTCTCAATGACTGCAAGATTCCCAGGTCCAGTGGCTGCAAAACAAACCCAAATCATCAGCCCTCCACCACCAGGCTTCACAGCTGGTATGAGGTGTTTGTGATGATATGCTGTGTTTGGTTTTCGCCAAACATGGCACTGTGCATGATGACCAAACATCTCCACCTTGGTCTCATCAGTTCAAAGGATATTCTTCCAGAACTTCTGTGGTTTGTTCAGATGCAATGTTGCAAACCTAAGTCATGCTCCATATTCTTTTGGAGAGAAAGGGCTTTTTCCTAGCCACCCTTCCATGAAAGCCGTACTTGTTCAGTCTTTTTCTGATTGTGCTGTCATAAACATAAACATTTAATTTGCTTACAGAAGCCTGTAGATCACATCAAGTCAAGTCAAGTGGCTTTATAGTCATTTCAACCATTACAGCTGGTACAGTACACACTAAAACTCAACAACGTTCCTCTAGGACCATGGTGCTACATAAAACAACACAGAACTACAAGAGACTACACAGAACTATATAAGACTATGTAGTCCTGTGTAGGTCTGTGTAAAATGCATGTGTGCAAACAGTGCGAGACAGTAATTATTAAAACAGGAGAATAGGCACAGTGAAAGACAGTGCAGCACCAACCAGTACACAGTACTAGTGTGGAATAAAGTGCATAAAGATATTACAATATAATAATAAATGCTGTAAAACTAAACAAAACATACTCGATAGCAAAAATGCAGGTGGTCAATACAGTATTTTGTTTACAGTGTTTTAGCAGCAATATAAGAAAAAAATGTGCAAAAAAGAGAGTGGAATGGTATCCAGTTGAGTATACATGTGTGTGTATGCGTGCTTGTGTGAGTGCGTGTACGTGTGTGTATGTGGGCTGGTGTCAGACCAGTCAGTCCAGTCAGTCCGGTATTGAGGAATCTGATTGCTTCAGGGAAGAAACTGTTACACAGTCTGACTGTGAGTGCCTGAATGCTTCGGTACCTTTTGCCAGACGGCAGGAGGGTGAAGAGTTTGTGTGAGGGGTGCGTGGGGTCGTCCACAATGATGGTGGCTTTGCATGTGGTGTAAATGTCTGTAATGGAGGGAAGAGAGACCCTGATGATCTTCTCAGTGGTCCTAACTGCAAGGTCTTGTGATCCTGAAACAGTGCAACTTCTAAACCAGGCAGTGATGCAGCTGCACAGGATGCTCTTGATAGTCCCTCTGTAGAATGTGGTGAAGATGGAGGGTGGGAGATAGGCTTTTCTCAGCCTTCACAGAAAGTAGAGATGCTGCTGGGCTTTCTTGGTTATTTAGCTGGTGTTGAGGGACCAGGTGAGGTTCTCCGCCAGGTGAACACCAAGGAATTTGGGGCTCTTGACGATCTCCACAGAGGAGCCATCAATGTTCAGCAGAGAGTGGTCACTGTGTCCTTTCCTGAAGTCCACAACCATCTCTTTTGTTTTGTCCACATTCAGGGACAGGTTGTTGGCTCTACACCGGTCCATTAGCCGCTGCACCTCCTCTCTGTATGCTGACATATCGCTCTTGCTGATGAGACCCACCACGTTCATGTCATCGGTGTACTTGACGATGTGATTCGAGCTGTGCGTTGATGTTCAGTCGTGAGTCAGCAGAGTGAACAGCAATGGACTGAGCACACAGCCCTGTGGGGCCCCAGTGCTCAATGTGGTGGTGTTGGAGATGCTGCTCCTGATGCAGACTGAGTGAGGTCACCCAGTCAGGAAGTCCAGGATCCAGCTGGCATGCACTTCAGCATGGGAATGATGGTGGTGGCCTTGAAGCATGTGGGAATGATGGTGCTGCTCAGGGAGATGTTGAAGATGTCAGTGAGAACATCCGCCAGCTGGTCTGCACATCCTCTGAGCTGCCAGGAATGTTGTCTGGTCCAGCAGCCTTCTGTGGGGTAACTCTGTGTATAGTTTTCCTCACTTCAGCTATGGTCAGACACAGCACCTGGTCAGTGGGAGGAGGGGTGGTCTTCCTCGCTGCCATGTCATTCTGTGCCTCAAACCGAGCGTAGAAGTTGTTCAGCACATCTGGAAGGGAGGCATCACTGTCACAGGCAGGTGATGTTGTCCTGTAGTTGGTGATGGCCTGGATGCCCTGCCACATGCGCCGCGTGTCTCTGCTCGCCTTGAAGTGGCTGTGGATTCTCTGTGAGTGTGTGTGCGCTTTGCCTCTCTGATGGCCCGGGACAGTTTGGCCCTCGCTGTTCTTAGGGCCGCCTTGTCGCTTGCTCTGAAAGCGGAGTCTTGGGTCCTCAGCAGCGCACGCACCTTTGCAGTCATCCACAGCTCCTGGTTGGAGCGTGTGGTGATGATCTTGGAGACAGTGACATCATCAATGCATTTGCTGGTGTAGCTGGTCACTGATGCCGTGTATTCCTCCAAGTTAGTGGAGTCACAATTGGTTGCAGCTTTCTTGAACATGTGCCAGTCAGTGTGCTCAAAACAGTACTGAAGAGCAGAGATGGCTCCTGCTGGCCAGGTTCTCACTTGCTTCAGAACCGGTTTGGAGCGTCTGATGAGCGGTCTATATGCTGGGATTAGCATAACAGAGATGTTGTCTGAATTTAGGGAGCACTGACTTGAGATTTGCATGGTTGAAATCTCCGGCAACAATAAACAGTCCATCAGGGTGTGAATTCTGCAGTTCACTAATAGCCCAATACAGTTCACAGAGCGCCTCCTTAGCATTAGCGCTGGGGGGAATGTACACTCCGATTATAAAGACAATGGTGAATTCTCATGGTAAATAAAATAGTCTGCATCTAACAGTCACAAACTCCACCAGTGATGAGTAACTAGGAACTCGCACAGAATTCTTACACCATTCCATGTTGTAGTAAACATACAAGCCACTACCACAAGCTTTACCCCTCAGAGCTGCATTTCTGTCGGCACAAAACGAGGCGAGCCTGTCTAGCTGAATTCGGCATCCGGAATTCTGTTGCTGAGCCACGTCTTCGTGAAACATAGATGAAGCAGTCTCTAAATTCAGCCTGCGTAATCTGATGGAGTCTGATGTAATCCAATTTATTGTCCAGGGAGCAGACATTGGAGAGTAGGATGGACGGGAGGTCCGGCTGGCTAGGGTTTGTTTTTAGCCTACCATGGACTCCTGCCCTCTTGCTGCACTTCCGCTTCCTTGAACACTGCATACGATGTCCCCTCCTCCTGCCACCGGCATCAGGTGACGCTGAGGACTGGAGGCCTGGTCCCCACAGCAAGCTGAGATCACATAGCATCTCCAGCAGATCATGCATGTTGGTTGTTGGGTGATTTCTATATTGTAGCAGTGTCTGGTGATGGTAGACATGAAAACCGGTTGCTGTGATGTCCATTTGCCATAAAAAAGGGCTAAGAAATAAAAATAGCACCATTTTTGGATCCAGAGTGGCTGCTGCATGCTATTGCCTTGCTGCCATCTTGGATCTCACATGATGTAGCTCTTGGGTTTTTCTTGCATTAAATGGTCTGACCTTGGACTGAATTTGCTGAGACACTCACTCCTGGTAAGATTAGCAACTGTGTTTAAGGCTCTCCATTTGTAAACAATCCTTATCACTGTAGAATGGTGAATTTCAAATTATTTGGAGATGGCCTTATAACCCTTCCCAGATTGATGAGCAGCAATAATGATTGCTTCTCTGAGGTCATGGCTGATGTTCTTTCTTCTTGGCATGATATAGACACACACCTGAGTGCTCCAGAACACCAACCTGCCAAAAGTTCTGCTTTTATAGAGGCAATCACACTTTTTGATGATCAGTTAATCTTGTGCATTTCATTAGTAACATCTGGCTGCTAATTATTCTGTTAATGATTGTAGAAATAGGAAGGGTGTACTTATTTTCTCCCACCTGGTTTCTGAATGTTGGTACTTTTTGGGGGAAAAAGACTATATATTGAAATCTGTTGTGTTTTTTTGTCATCACCTGAGGTTATTTACTTGTGTATAGAAGGTGGTTTGGACCATAAAATTGTTATTTAGGCCCTAAATAACATAGAATTTAAGGAGGGTGTACTTTCATTTTCCCCAGACCGTACTTGCATAGTTAAATATTTTAAGTACAAAAAAGTGAAAAGAAAACCACAATAAAAATAAAAAAAATTACACAAGCTAAACTTTAAAAACCTCCTCCACAGGAGTCCTTCCCCTCGTCCTGTCTGTCACTCGTAAGTACTATCTGATCCAGCAGGGGAAAACATGGAGTGATGCTCAGGCTTACTGCCGAGCCACATACACTGACCTGGCTACCATCAACAGTACTGACGACATGGCCAAACTTCAGGATGAAGCAAAGACACAACAATTCAATTCCAGTGCTTGGATTGGACTGTACACTAACATCAACAGCTGGCACTGGTCCTTCAAAAACGAGCCGCTGGGAAGTTTTACACCCTGGTCATACTCAGAGCCTAACAACTGGGTGGGAAATGAAGGATGCATCATCAAGAATGCAGGGAGATGGTCTGATGCACCATGTGACTATATGAATTTTTTTGTGTGTTTTGATGGTGAGTAACAGCCTGTTATTATATTAACTCATTCTGGAATACGACCACTAATAATCTTTATTTATACAGCACTTTTCATTCTGAGTTCAAAATCTCAGTGAGATTTACATATGAAAGTGTGAGGAATGAGAACATGCTACTGTGTTTGTTTGTTTGTTTATGTATTGATTGATTTGTTTATTTGCACATTTAAGGACTTTTTCTGCAGTGTGAATCAACTTAAAAAAAAAAAAGCACATGCAGCATTTCTACACCATTCTGTTCAGAATAATATTGCTGGAGCTGACGCCACTCTGCTTGCATCACTCTCTCTTTCTGGTGTTTGGCCAATACCGAGAAAGAAAACATACCTAAATAGTCTTGTATAAATCCGCATTACCTGCTCATTCTCTATGACTCCTCCCTGGAGTAGTCAAAAACAGGTTAAATTTGAAGTCGATGTCGCTCGTTCTTACTGCAGCTCTCAGTGCACATCATGGCTGTCAGTGGGAACAGCACTGCTTCTGGGTTTTGTGTGTTTCTTTATATGCCCATGTGAATTTTCGTTCATGTATTGTCTCCTCCCCTGTCCTGTCATTTGTTGTGTTCCTCATGTGTCATTATCAATCTGACCTCTTTTCAGTTCTTCTCTTGATTAGTCTGTCTATTTAAGCCCTTGTGTTTCTTTGTCTTGTTGATTGTATCATGCATTTCAGAGCCTTGTTTCTTGTTCTCTAGTTCATGTTCATGCTTTTCTGATCTATGCTTGTGTACCTGGTTTAAGATTATGGATTACCCTCGGATGAATATGCCCTGTTGTGTTTTGACCTATGCTAC
>CM040456.1:676965-700614 GCA_022758105.1 Pangasianodon gigas | reverse complement strand
GCGAAACCCAGCAGCCTTCATTATGTTTTTATCTGAAAAGTGTCTCTTATGGAATCTGCTGCTTTCTTTACTGACATACAAACATTTTTCTGGAACATTTCATTTTGTGCTGGAAAACTAATGTTTGGAATCTAAAATGGTTTTGTACTGAATCAATAATGTAGAAGTCAGAAAATAAACATCTATAACAAAGTTTGTACTAAAAAAAAAATAGGGTGCCAAGACTTTTGCAGAGTACTGTATGAATAATAATAATAACGACAGTAACAGCCATCTGTGGATAATTAAAAATGTATTAAATGTATTCGATGGATTCACAGAGCAAAGCTAGCTAGAAATCAGAAAACATCTCACGACAACTATCACTAGCTAATGTAGGAAATGACACAAAGCTAAACCTCGCTAAATAGCCTCAAGTATTTTCTTTATTTTAGAAGCTTAACTGAGGTATTATTATTAGCATTAGCATATAGTATTGCTTAGGCTTGTGTGCTATTGATTTTTCCCTGCCTGCGATTTACTGTTTTTAAAAAATTGTGATAAACGATTTAATTGTCCAGTATCGAAAGAGCCTTTTTTGTGACCATTTTCAGACAAAATTTTTCGGTGGCATCCCTAATAAAAATATTTAACTGACGTTAGCTATATACTTGTCTAATGTTAGCTAAGTTAAACGTTCACTGGTAGATTTTATTTCATGTTAACTCAAAACGTTACGATGACAGAAAGCGGAGGAACCCCATGTCAAGAGCATGTGAGCTTGGGGTGAAGGGGGCGGGGCTTCCAGGTGGTGTCTGGTGTCAAAACACCTGCACAAATCAATCCAGATTCACATGTTGATTGGCTCATCTCCTGTTTTATTGAGGACAAAAAAAAGTGATGATATGGCAGTGTAAAATCGTGTAGAGACGATTAAATCATTATATCACAAGCCTAATATCACTATATAAACTCTGTCCAGAAAAGAAGAGAAATAAATGCGGCTGCTTCAGTTCTCCCTCTCAGTTAATCGTAGATAGTTAGCTATGTTCTACAGTTAGATAGCTAGCTTTGTTCTGGATGAGTTTCTCTTACGTTAGATTTCTTTGGGGAAAATTCTCATATTTTAGCTGGCTATCTTTGTATTGGGACGTTTTCTACATTAAGCAAGCTTGCTTTGTGTCACGACATTATCTGACGCTATGTAGCTAGCTTGTTTTTGGGCGTATACTGATATTAGTTAGCTTTGCTTTAGGAGATTTTCCAGCATTAGCAAGCTAGCTTTGGGGATTTTCTCTTACGCTAGCTTTCTTTTGTTTGGGAATATTCTCTGACATTAGCTAGCTCGGCTTGTTTGGGGATAAATATTTACACCTTGCTGGCTAGTTAATATTTTCGTGTGTTGATGGTGACTTCATACTAATTTGAAATAAATTCTTACGTTTCAAAATAAATCTGAGAAGATTTCTTAGCAAAATTTAAAAGATGTAAATGATTTATTCTAGATTTTAGTAAAATGTTTTTAAATCAATATCTAATCTTGAAAGTAGTGTGTTAGCTAGAGGTCTATGAAAGTTGTGTATTAATTAATTGTGTGTGTGTGTGTGTGTGTGTGTGTTGCAGGTGTGCTCCTCTGGCCAGGTGATCCAGGTGAAGGTGCTCGGGATTCTGGCTCTGATTGATGAAGGAGAGACGGACTGGAAAGTCATCGCCATCAACGCTGACGATCCTGATGCTAATAAACTTCACAGTCAGTTAAATCTCCCCTGGTGTAATAATCTCACTGAGCACAGGGCGGGATTATTTAATTCACTGCTTTATTTTCAGGTATTGAGGACGTTCGTGTGAACAGACCCGGTCATCTGGAGGCTACAGTGGATTGGTTTAGAAAATATAAAATACCTGACGGGAAACCGGAGAACCAGTTCGCCTTTAATGCACAATTCAAGGACAAGGTGAATTAACATTTACATACGTATGTTAATTACGTAAATAATAACATAACAGAACACCCACAAAGTGTTTTATTCCTCTTACACCACAGCAATTCGCCAACAATTACAATTATAGTTATTAAACCACAACACATCATACTTTTTATCCATTTATAGCTACATTTAATGTTCAGTGAGACGTGTTAGTTCCTGTTGTCACTTACGTTATAGCAGCTATAAACACTCGTTCCCTCACCAGAGTCTCTTTATTCTCTCTCTTCAAGTTAATAAGAAGCGTAAACTCCTCTGTCCTGAAGATGTCTGAAAACTTAAAGTTACAGCTTTACCTCTGACTGTTACAAAGCGCTGACACTGGAGACTCCTTCCATCAATGTTACATAAACATCTCCTCACAGATCACATAAATTTACAGAAAACCTCACCGTATCAACGATTAAACGTTTATTAATCGGTTTATTATCAGTGGAGCGTCCGCTGTACACGTCCCTGTGAATGAGCTGTTACTATAGCAACGATAACGAATTAGAGCGAGCGCATTAATATAAACCTGCGCTACTGTCAGAGCTGCTGTTATAGAGAATTAATCAACACCTTCTGACCAATCAGAATCCATTCAATTCAATCCAATTTTATTTGTATAGCGCATTTAACAATGAACATTGTCACAAAGCAGCTTTACAGAAATATATAAATTCAGGATATAAATTTTAAATTTATTAATTTATCTCTAATGAGTGAGCCAGAGGCAACGGTGGCGGGGAAAAGTCCAGAATCCAGAATTTTAAAAGCTCTGTGGCAGAAAAATGTATACGATACAGCTTTCCATTATACAGAACCCACTGTCTAGCATCTTAGTGTGTGTGTGTGTGTGTGTGTGTGTGTGGTACTTATATTAAAATGTGCATATACTGTATGATAAATAGACAGTAAGTGTTAATAAAATACAATTTACATTTAAGACTTGAATATTTTTCAGAGTAATTTAATGTAAGTTTTTAAACAGTTAAGTCTGAAATTGATGTTTTATAATGGAAGCTTATTAAGGAGTTATTATGGAGTTTTATAATGGAATCTTAGTATGATAATTTTTCATAATTTTATAAACATTAGTTCATATAAAATCTCAAAAGCACAACAGAGAAACATTTAACCAAAAGCAGTGAAGCAGATTTTTATTTATAAAATAATAACACATTTTAATCTTTCATATTTATGTTGCTCCAAAATGGTTAATTTATCAGTTATTAATTTAGGTAAATATCAAAACACTTCTCTCTCAAACTAATTTTAAAATATTTTCGACTGAACTAGAGTGTTAATTTTTTTTGTTTGTTTTATGGTATATTTAATAGCAAGAATATTTAAAACCTCATTAATGTCTAAATAAATAAAATATTGTTGCATGTTATGATGCATTATGTGCAGATTAAACAAATCTGATAAAACTTATTTAAGAATATATAAAATATTGAACTGAAATTTTTAAAATTTGTGCAGTTTTGAATGATATATAAATAAATAAATGTAATTCAGTAATGTATATAGTGTACAGTAGTTCAGACCTGTATTAAAGTGTGCATATGTGAGAGAGAGAGAGATGAGTAAATGTTAATAAAATAAATAATCGCATGGTTAAATGGTTAATTATTGTGTGTGTGTGTGTGTGTGTGTGTGTTCCAGGACTTCGCTGTAGAGGTGATTAAATCCACACACAGCTGCTGGAAAGCTCTGGTGCAGAAACAGACGAAATGTGGAGAGATCGTGTGGTGAGTCTCGTCCTCGCAGCAGCACTGAATTAATTATGAGATAAAAGCTTCATGTGTTGTTGTGTAATTGTTTACTGTGTGTTTATTCAGTCAGAACTCGTCGGTGTGTGACAGCCCGTTCCAGTGCAGTGACGCCGACGCCGCTGCAGTCGTCCGAGCTGTGAGTCGTTATATGTTTATGTAGAGGTTATAGCGAGCGCATGCTGCTGATTGGTCGGCTCCTGTAACTCTCATTATGACGTCATCACACGTCGTCAGTGTGAATGGAAAATCTCCAGCATTCCATCAGACACTGCTCTCTGAGTTGTATTTATTTATTTTATTTTGAAACACAACTGTGAATTAATTTATATATACACATACAGTCCGCTCCGAAAGTATTGGAACAGCAAGGCCAGTTCTTTTGTTTTTGCTATACACAGAAGACATGTGGATTTGAGATCAGAAGAGGAGTATGAGATGATAGATCGGAATTTCAGCTTTCATTTCCTGATATTTACATCTAGACATGTTCAACAACTTAGAATTAAATAACTTAGAACATTTCATTTGAAGCCACCCATTTTTCAAGTGATCAAAAATACTGGAACAGGTAGATCACGAGTTCGAATCTCGACGATGCTACAGCCATCAAAATTGGGCGTCCTCTCAGCGAGGGAGGGAGGGGCTCTCTCTCTCTCTCTCTCTCTCTCTCTCTCTCTCTCTCTCTCCCACCTGTCAATCACAGCGACACTAGCCAATCATGGGTGTCTCTGAGCTCATGTATGCGAAAGTGGGCGAATAACGCTTTCCTCCAAGTGTGTTACTTCTCTCCTGATGTTGCATGAGCAGCAGTTTGAAAAGATGTGGTCTCCTGGTCTCATGTGTCTCGGAGGAAGCATGAGATAACCTTCAACAGCTGAAAGAAGCTGTGCTACAAGCCTGGAAAAGCATCACAGAAGAAGATTTGCAGCCAAATATTAAGTGTTATTTACTTTAAGACTGTCTGTTCCAATACTTTTGCTCACCTAAAGATTGGGTGGTCTGCTACCAAAGGTGCCGTGTTCTGAGTTTTTTAACACGACTAGATGTAAATATCAGGAAATGAAATAGATGCACATTGTATATATTATATTATAATAGTGAAGTGTGAGGGATTGTGTTGTGATTGCAGGCTCCAGAGTATGGAGAGGCTTTACCATTTCCTGCAGAAGGTAAAATATTTATTTATTTATTTTCTTTGTAATAAATTCATTAGGTAATTATTTAATATATATAGATATTTATTTATTGATTGTGTCTTTTCTTCCATGAAATGTGTAAATAATTGTAAATGTTTCTCACACAGTGGATAAATGGCATTTCCTGTCCCAGTGATCCTGAACGGTTCGAGCTCCGTCTCAGATCTCACTCAGAACACTGACACACCAAAATTTATTTATAGAGTGGAAATTTGTTCCTGTTTCCCAGAAGAGACACAAATCAGCTTCATTTCATTAGTGATTTAGTATTATTTCATCACCTAAATTATAAATTCACTCTGCATCACTTCAGCGATTAATGATTCATTTTTGTACTAGATTAGCAAACTGAATTTTGTGCCAAAACATTTGGTTTATATTTCGAAAAAAAAAAGGATTATTTGTAAAATTGTATTTGGTGTAAAAATATCATTTAAAAATGGCATTTACTGACACGAGAGAAAGGAATCACGAGCCAACATGAGCACTTGTGTTGAAATAAAAGTTGTGTATGCTCTGTGAGTCTTCACTTTAAATTGAAGAATTTTTTTTCAAAGACGTGACATAAAAAGAATATTTATTTTTCAAAAGCAACAAATGTATTAAATGGGTGTAATTTTGGGTGTAATCTATTGTTTTTGCTAAATAAATACACTATAAAATTCCTATTTACTATTGTTTTTTTGTAAACTGAAAAAGTGGACAAAAAGGGTGAAAGTGAAATGGTCCTTTAAAGGCTTTACAGTTTAAATTTATAGTTGCTGATGGAATTATTACATTAGATTTAAAAAAAAAAAGACAGTACAATATTTGAAATGCATGAAATAAATATAAATTTTATTAAAAACACCCACATCTCAGCAATATCAGGAATGATATAATAAACAGCTTTCAAATAAACTGCATTCAGTACTTCAGTACATTACAATACTTACAGTATTCATATCCATCCTTAATTTTGAAGCATACCAAACTTTTAGGAAACAAAGAAACAGGACAGAGACAGAAATTTTTAAAAAAATTAACCCATTTAGTGTCTACATTTTAAAAAAAAAACAAAAAAACACCAACACATGCTAGCGTAGCGCGCACTCCGCAAACCAGAAAGTCTGAAAGTCCTTCAAGTAAAGTTGACTCCACGCAAAACAAGTATGTCTTCAAGTATGGCTATGCTTTTCACCCGCTAATCAATCACCTAATTAACATTTTATCATTTTCTCATTTCATTCTTCTCTCCTATTAACCTGCTAATCAGGCTGGATTCTGTACACTGAAAAATCTAACATTTATTTACAAAACTATTCGTTCATCTGCAGAGAAATCAGGTGCTGCAGGTTTCTCTTTCAGAGTCAGAAAGAGTTCTTCTGTTTGTCCGTCAAGGTTCTATGCAGAACCCTGCCATGAATAGTGTGCTGTGTGAAATATTCAACACACTGTATCGTTACCATGGAGACTACCTCTACATCTCATCCACTCAGGAGTAGGGAGCGTTATATCCTTATATTGTTTATTAACCGTGAAAGCGTAGGCCGTTATTGTGATATAAGACCGGGTGTGAGATCTGCGTGATGTTTAACCCTTTCA
This sequence comes from Pangasianodon gigas, assembly GCA_022758105.1. Classification (NCBI taxonomy): domain Eukaryota; kingdom Metazoa; phylum Chordata; class Actinopteri; order Siluriformes; family Pangasiidae; genus Pangasianodon; species Pangasianodon gigas. The sequence goes on along the minus strand of CM040456.1, from coordinate 694,110 downwards.
GCCATGTTTACGTTTCTTAAACCAGAAACATTTTATGAAATATAGGTTTGGTTCTCGTGCTCACGTCTCATTTGTATTGCAGATAAAATTCGATAAAATAACAGAATGGGAATTAAAATAATAATACAAAAATAATTGTATACATAGAATAGACAGAATTACTGTTACCTAATTTTCCTAAAACAAACAACGTGTAATGATTGTGATGAAACGTCCAAACACAGCGGATCCAAAAGTCTGAGAGCCCGAGTGAAAATACTTCTATTCTGCATTATTTTCTAACAAAACGTTTCATTACAAATGATATTATCAGCTACAACTTGAGTGAAAAGTCGAATCTTTGAAATATTTACATGAATTTCAGAGATTCTTAGTATTTAGTTCGTCCCCTTTTTGCTTTAATGACAGTGTGACTCGAGCTGGCATGGACTCCATTTTAGATCAGATCCATCAGAGTGTCGTCTGATCTTATGCTTCAGTAGAAGAGATTAGACATGAGGAAAATCTGACCTTTTGTACAAAGCAGTTAACCTGCTCAATATCACACATGTGCTTACATTTAAATAGGGAGCTAGAAATAGTGCAGAATGTTAAATATTATATTCAAGATATTGAACATTTACTTTTTTGTTTTAAATTTTTTTCAAGAAATTTCTCTTTATTTCCAGTTTTAAATAAAAAAATCCCAGTGGACTCAGACTTTTGGACCCGACTGTACGCCAAGCGTCGTCAAACATTTCAGCGGATCGAACCAAGTGCTTGAAAAAAATGCTGATAAATGGATTTAAAAAAAAAAACAACTAGTTGTAGTTCAGCGACACTCATTTTAAAAACATGAACTAGTGCAGCTTCTGTATCAGATGCTCCGCTGTGGCCAATCGTGTGTATTTATGTAAATGAATTAGCTGAACGCAGCTCATCACATGATCATTTCCACAGTCTCTGAGAAAACACTTGTTTATATCACAATCACATGTTATAAGGACATACAGTATGTAACTGGACCTTTTTTACTTGAATACCCCTGACTTATACGACACACTATTTCTCTCAGGTTGTGTTATTAAATAAATTCATTTCCAGTTAAATTGTGTATCTGTGGCTGAAAGGGTTAAACCTGTCTGCTGCTACAGGTTACTTAAACCATTATGAAAAGTTGCTGGGTTTAAAATAAACAATAATTCAAAAAGCATTTGTGCTTTTTGCATTGAAGACACATTGTACATACAACTTGGTTAATTTTATTACAGTAACCTTGTTTTTTTTTTCATTTAAATAAATGATTTGAATTCATAATTTTCTGAAAAATAATTGAAGTGCTTTCAGAAAATGATTCTTGCCCTGGTCACATTTAACTTGGAGAGAGGGAGATAAAATGCATTAAAATAAATGTTTAGTGGTTATAAATAAATTTATAAGCTTTTTACCTATACACATGCACCGAGGATGTGCGTCTGAATTTTTTACTGTGAATTTCAGGAAAAAAAAGCGTATTTGACAAAGCCATACTTTCCCTTTAGTCAACTCAGTGCATATTATTGTACTTCTAAAAACAATCCACTAAAACATAAGTACAAAAAATTCAAATTCAGTATTTATTTTTTTTTAAAAAGTTAGTTTTTTTTTTGAGTTTGAACTATATACAAGGGATTCAGGATGCAAAAATTAATCCCTGAACGAGAGGAGACGACACAGATGATGTGAGAAATTAGCTGAAATATCCCTGATTTTCTTATTTTTATATAGAAATTTGAAGTTTGAAGTTCAAGTAACACTTTCTAGTAGATCAAGTGTGATGAAAGTAAGTGAGCAAAGTGTTGCGCTGACCTAAAAGTTCGTGAAATTCGTAGTTTCAAATACAGAAAAAAAATGGGAAAAAGAAAGTGAAGACACCTTGGTATAGTAATCCTATTGCCAAAAATGTTTTGAGGTATATGACAAATAGGTTCTGTACATCATTCATAAACCTTCTCACCACCCATAGAGATTCTCACATTATACGTTTATAGCAGGTCTATAAGTAGCACCATTTTACGAATAACCCACAAGAAATTTTACTCTCTTTTACAGTACTAAAATCTAAAATCATTTTAGAAAAAAGAGAGAAATTAATTTACTGTACAAATCTCACCTTTTTATGATACATCTAGATTACAGTTATTAAAGGATCCCCTTTACAGCAAGCCAGCTGCCTTAGAAACTGAAAATGACCAAAAGGTGGCGCTAACCCTGTTCAATAAGGACATGATGAAACTGTAAAAAAAAAAATCCCAAACCCAATGTTTCTAAAACTCGTAGCGGACATTTGCGTAGCAGGATTCTTTCGCCTATTCCTGTGCTTTGTCTTTAAAAAAAATCACGGTTATGAAAATTCATGTTGACAATGACTCAATGTACAGTAAATATAAAACACATATAGTGGACTGCGAAACCGTAAAAGCACCAGGTGAATATGTTCTTGTCAAATGTAAAAAAATAATAATAATAATAATAATTTTGCATGATTTTCTTGATTTCCAAAATTGAATGAAACCTTGAAAATAATTACCAGAGGGTGAAAATATCATACCCTCATAATTAAAAGTGCTTTAAAAACACTAACAAAAAAGTTCCTGTAATTGCTACCAATCTTGAAAGTAATTGCTTAGTACTTGAGAGGTAACATTCTAATAAAGTATTTTTTAAACCAAAAGTGTATATTAAAAACTCTCTTCACTTAGCACCGTGAACATGATTAGCCACCAAATCAGTGTTTTACACCAGGATTTTACCTTTAGGTTACAAAAACTGTAAAATTAAAGCCATTAAAGATATTTCCAGTAATGGACATCCAGATGTTGTGAAGCACCAGAGTAGAAGAACAGTGCGAGTAACAATGCAATAAATAAATACTTTTTTTATGAGGGTCAACCAGTAAAGCTTAACCTTTTTACCTCTTGTTGATCTATTGTACATTTTGCATTTTTCCCATAGTGTGGATTTGCCTTCGCTTGCCTCACAGAAGCTTCTACAGGTCTCTGGGTTAATACAGCCAGTGGCACTGAGGTCTGAAAAGCAATATTTTAGCACCATTTCACAATTCCGACACTTTTTTGTTCCCCTGTTTGAGGATGATGTAAACAGATCCCTACAGGAAGTGGCTGTAAGGCCCAGTGACCTTAGTAAAGGCATAGGGAGCTGAGCTGACATAAGTGTTGGTGGTGCAGGACAGTGACTTTTCAGCGAGCATCTGGACAAAACGTTTGTATGGTGGCTCTGAAGGCTCAGAAGGTTCTGGATGTTCTTTCTTGACCCTCTTGCCACCACTCTTGCTGGGTGTCCCATCTGTGCCGTGCTTCTCGGCATCCTCCTCCTTCTCCCGTGCTTTTTCCGCCATCTTGGCCTCCCATAACGCTAGCCCATGCTTCGCCTCATTCAGGTTCTTGTGCTGGTAGAAAACCAGTGAGATTCGGGTAGGGTGGGTGCGATCAGGCTTCTTGAGTGGCGTGGTTGCATGCAACTCACGCTTTGCACACTCAATGAGAATGGAGCCATGGCTGGGTGCCACTGCTACACCACCAATCTCTGGATCTAGAAAGTTGTGCTCATTGTCTGACCACGCATCCTCCTCCTCTTGAGGTGCAGGCGTTGTGATTCCTTGCTCTTGCTTGACCATAGACGGTTGGATATTTCCATTAGGCAGACTCATACCTGGAGGTTGGCTAGGGTTCATGCCTTCCCTGCCTACAGAAGGAAGCACCTGAGGGAAACCGTTTGCCCCATGGAGGCTCATCTCTGGCTTTTGCATACTTAGGGGGTCCATATTTTGTGGGAAAAAATGATGATTCTGGGCCAGGTAGGGATTAGGGTATCTACCAAACTGACTACTTTTATTTGTAGCTGCATAGTCCAGGCTTGGGTGAGATAAAGGAGGTCTGGAGATAGCATCCAGAAACTGGGCATTAGGTCCCCCATTCGAGCTGTATCCTGGATAGTGTCCCATGGGGTGCATGTTTGGTCTCATGTTACAGTTGGCATATCCATTGATGGTTAGGCCCGGCTCACCATAGCGTGGTGGGTAATTCATGCCATAGCGCTGCTGAGGGTTGAATTGTTGGTCAGGGTATAGAGGTGGTCTTTGTTGTCTGTACACGTCCAGATGCTTTGGATTGGAATAGTAAGGGTGGTAGTTGTCCATGGGAATACCCCCATTACACTGGTAACCCGGATAGAGGTTGTTGGGAGTTAGTACTCCAGGGTAAGGGCTTGGTGGATTTGACCCATTCATGTAGGAACTAGGGACTGGTAAAGGGGAATGATAAGGACTGGCTGAGCTGGGAGACTGAGGAAACATATTAGGGGGTTTAGAAGTGCTAGGGAAAGATCCTGCTGTGTTTGGGTACCTTGCGTAGTTAGCAGAGGATGTTGGACTGGAGAAAGGCAGAGGAGTGCTGGGCTGTGACTGTTGGTTCTGCTGTTGAGGCTGGTTTTGGACAGCTAGAGGGTTCTGACCAGGCAGGAGGGGTGCACCCATGTGACTCAGATATGCACCTGCAGTAAACACAAAAGTTTTCATAGAACTTTGTGATCTATCTATCTATCATGCATACAGTAATTTGCAATGTCCAGACATGCTCAAAATTACTGTGCATGCTATTTAACTATACATATAATTATGTGTACAATAATAAAAAAGTAGACACTTTATTGTACCTGCTACAGGTGTGTGCTGGCCCACATTGTCACAAGAGCTTTGTTTCTGTTGCTTTGCTTGCTGGGTGCTGTCTGCCTTGGAGTTGGGTGTGCTGAGGTGAGATGGTTTGTTAGCTCCACCTTTCTTGCCTTCTAGTTTCCTCTGTCGGCAGGACTTGGCTGGCTCTGCTAGCATACGGACCTGCCGCCGGAACGTGCTAAGCACCTGGATGGCTCCAGTCCTAGTTTTTTCCAGCTGGGCCTCAGCACTACCAAACTCATCAGTGGATGCAGCCTTGTACAATGGGAGCACATGCAGTTGCTCATCGTCGGGGATCTTTCCGATCTCACGATTGTCCTCTCTTGTTAGTGTACAGACCTAACATTGCAAGAAAGAAAAACACTGAGACTGTACATTCAGGATATGAAGTTTTGTGAGATTCATTTTCCAAGAACGATGCAATGCTGAATTCAGTTTAATCCAAAATACTGAACATTAGAGGACAGCTGTGAACACTTTAATTTATTGCATTTCTCATTTAGAATAAAAAGTACAATTAAACATTATTATTGTGGAATATATGCGTTAGATATTTCTCAGAACCCACGCAACTTACCACAGTACTACCTCCAGGCATGTTGTGGAGATCTCTGTGGGCATGGGCACAGAAGTCTAGACACGCCGTGACCCCAGAAAATGGACGGCCTTCTTTGAGGCCCAGACGGCAGTCTGGAGCTCTGTGTTCATGCTCCACCTGGGAAAAATAAATAAATAAACAAAGATCATTGCTGGACATGACCTTCTAATCGTTTACCTAAGGCTTTGTTTAAGAAATTAGTTACCAGCATTGCCATAATAGTAACATTCTATGATGTCCAAACCTAATACATCTCTTACAATACAATCCCCAAATCACAGAGCCAGGTTGTCAGTAGTTGACAACCCAGGTGTGAGTTACACTTCAGGATGATTCTCAACTAGCATTCTGAATGCTGGTGCCAGAATCTAATCTGAATCCACTGAGATTATTTCTATCAGAAAAAAAGGGTCTGTGGCTATTGGCATGGAACCTAAAATCCACTAGCACCAGGACTTGAGGGGGCAATTCACTAACCCCATTGTTTACATCACAGCATTACCTTTGATGTAATAATGATTAGATATTGGTGGAAAGTGGTATGAGATTCCTCAAAAGAGAGTTGGGATCCCTCAGCACTATCGTGCCATGTTGAAATTAATATTTGATCAGTTGCGATGTGTACCTGGTTGCTATAAGCCTCAGGTGCCATTTTCTTATACACTGGAGCCATCAAACTAGCAAGGGCCTGAAGATTCCTCTCCAGTTTTTCTTCCTGTGAAATAATGAAATGACTCCTTTTACTCCCACAAATGCTTAAAAATATTAGACTGTGACTATCTGGCTCTGATTGGCTGGAAAAATTTGTCATACCTCTTTGGGATCATCACCAAGCAATTTGAATTTCCTTGGGATTTTACTCCTGGCAAACTTGCAGCCATTGTAGTACATACTCCAGGAGCAACCAAAGGAGAAGGAAGCCCCACAGGCATCAGGGTCTCGACCCTGACATGCACATGTCCTCCTGATAAAGATGATGTAGTGTACAATAAGATGCTTCAGCAGTAGTTGCATTGTAATTGAAACAGGGAAGCAATTTGACTAAATGAATAGATTAATTTAAGAAATAGTCTATAGATTACTGCATTATATAATAAGTGATAAGCTGAAGTTCTTTTAGTTATAAATACTACAGTGGAAATCATCTGATATGATGACAGAACTTGTAGTGAGCTACAGTATGAGTTCTACAAAGTACTTGGCATTGATCATTAGATAAGTACACTCAGGTGGGGAAAAAAAAAAAGAAAAATTCTGCCTAATCTACAAGACAGTTTAGCTTTTACATTAATCTAATGTAGTAATCACCAATGCTCCTCCTGGAGAGCTACCTTCCTGCAGAGCTTCTGGATTCACCTGATTCAAATGGTGTCTTCAGAAGTCCTTGATTGAGTGGATGAGGTTCATTAAACTAGATCTCCAGGAGGATCACAGTGACCACTAGTCAAATGTTTTAAGGTAAAAGTATTAAATTATCCTTACTCTTCATTGAGTGCACATCTGCGATTAGTCATGGCGCCATGCTTCGTTAGTGTATCACTAAGTTCCACGTAGAGACGGTCGGCCAGGCTCGCTGGTATTCCCTCCCATATCACGATTACTACCACAATGCACGATGTTTCACAAGAGTGACCGCCTCGCTCTCGTACCAGCACCAGGAGCTTCTCATCCACGTTGGCTCGACGTATTACCTACATGCCATGAATATATATATATATATATATATATATATATATATATATATATATATATGAAATAGCTTAATGAAGTGTTCTAGTTCTATAGGAATGATGTAGTGGTAATACAACTTGCACACAGGAAACCAATAAACAACTTACCCATTTAGCAATGGGGCAACCCTGTGTGCTCTTGCCCTCCTTGCCTGTATACACCACTTTCTCAATCCTAATAGCACCACCAGTCAGGCCAGACCTTAAAAATATACAAGTTTTTATGCATTTTCAAAAATACAAGTAGCTAGATAACATGCCATGTTGGTGAGGAATTTGAAGAGGATGTCTCACCTCTTCTCCATCATTTCTCGGATACTCTTGATATTTGGAGCTGCTCCCAGATGAGTGTAATATGGGCCTTCATCCTTTTCACTGATTTGCTCTGAGGAGAACATATAAAAGATGTAATAGAATAAGTATTGAGAGTCGACTGTTTTTAATTCTCAGTCAAATGGCATTCCTGTATTGATAAATTTCTAGCTACTGGTTGGAATGATATGACGTATATAAAATTAGGTAAATATCAAATGAAGAAATCTGTATATTTGTGTGATGCTTTAAACCAAGGTAAAAAGAAATTAAGCCTTACCAACACAATGGCATGGAGGAAACTCGTATTGAGTCTTAATGGGTGTATCCAGCAGATTTTTGATGGGTGTATCCAGCAATTTCATCGGTGAATCCAGAAAACATTGCAGCCCTGGCTCTTTTTTGGGAGTAGAAGCAGGAGGTTTCTGGTCCTCACTACTTCCTTCAATATTTGTAGAAATCACTGCCACGCTTCCAGCCATCTCCACCTTCACCTTATTGGGGGATTTGATGGCTAGAGACCTCCTCTCAAACACAGGGGAAGCCTGGTACTGTTGTAACTGCTGCTCCATGGTGGCCAAGATGCTCCTATTTTGGCTCTGTGAGCAGGTTGAAGATGTCCGTTCCTGTTTTACTGTTGCTAGCGTGCTTCCAGTCAGGTCTCGATTCTGATGCTGCATCTGAAGGGGTGGCATTCGGATTGGGGCCTCAAATCTTGGGTCATTCTCATGTTTAACAAGCTTCAGGTCAGGTCTGATCATGTCGGGGCTCTGAGGGCAGCTTGGCCTTTCCTGCTTTTGTAGGAGATGCATTCGCAGGGCTGCATGCCTCTGGAAGTCCCCTTGTGAACCCGGGCTTGAAAGGGGTCCTCTCTGGAATTGGAAACAGGAGTCCTGTGATTCAGCTTTGGGAAACATCTGGGCTGGCATCTGTCTACCGTGGGTACCATCTGGTAGCTGATGTTGCAGTCGTGCATGTTGTGAGTGTTGAAAGTCCACATTTCTGGGCAGCATGTATTTGACAATCTGCTGGGAATGTTGGGCACTTAGAGATGGAGTGTACTGTCTCTGTGGCTGCTTTTGCATCTCTGCTGCACCACCGAAGCCAAACATGGACGCCATGTCATTAGGTGAAGGCTGCGAGTTGGGCCGAGGCTGATCAGGAAAAGGGAGGGTCGGTTGCGAAGATGGATTGGATCCATTCTGCACTTTACCTGTCAGATTAGGTTGCCTGAATGTTGGAGATGATATTTCTGCCTGTGTGTAGCCTTCCACTGTGCGTCTGTTTGGGAGTTGGGAATTCACCTGACCCTGAGAGGGGTTCTGTAACTGTGGCACCATTTTGGGACCCTGTGCATCATGATGCATGATGGTGCTGGCTTGCTGCTGGTGGGCTTCATATTGCTGGTGGGGCTGTGAAGGTTGCCGATGCACAAAGTCAGGAGGTAGTACCTGCCCAAGATTTTGATCATTTTTGCATAATTGCTCTTGTTGCACTGGGCGGAAAAACTGCTCATTTGCATGCTGTTGGGGCTGGGCATTGCTGAGCTGCATGTTGGGCTGGTTGTGCATATCAGAGGGAGTTTTAGGTGTTCCAGGCTGGCACTCTGTGGCAGCATTAGGGTGAGGTTGAGCAGGAAGGTTGTAGCCATTTTGCATGTGACCCTCCTGCTGTTGGGGGAAGCCTGGCTGCATCTGAAAGCTATGTGAGGTGTCAGGATTGAGCAGGTCACCCTGGCTCTGTCTGGCTGTGTTCTCATTTGGAGGGAAACTCTTCCACATATGTGCCTGGTTGGCATGGTGCTGTGAAGTTGGAGTAGAGTTCAAATTGATCCAACCCATCTGAGTGTCAGAACCCACATTACCTCCCTGGTCTGGGAGAGGCGGTTTGTGTTCCAGCTCATTACACTGATTTATTGGAGCTGCCTGAATTTCCACAGGAGGTGGAGCAGAGACTCCATTGCCCTGGGGGCTGCCATCAGCTGAGCAGGAAACATCTGACCGGTGCTGTTGCATCCCATATTGTAAGTGCTGCTGGCCTGTAACAGTGCTGGGCTCGTGATCAGTGGCTGAGTTCTTGAATGAACCGAAAGTGCCAGCAACTTCAGCCTGTACTGGCATCGGGTAAGACTCCTGACTGAAATCCTGGCTCGACTTGGAGAACATGCTTAAACCCACTGGGTTGCTGGCAAAACACTCCCTGCCATTTTGAGCCTGTGAACCATCACTAATGCTCACTGTTGAGGCAATTCCTGGCCCTTTTCCCAAATCACTTTGCGGTTGATTTTCCAAAGCTGGGAGGTCAGCGAGAGTGTAAGGCGGAGGCTGCTGCTGCTGCTCTGCTCCAAAATTCCCAGAGTACCCATTCACCATAAACTCTGGGTCATAGCCATTGCTGCCATGCACTTCTGATTGTGTCGTGGCAAGTGGCTCAGAGGCAGGCATCTGAGCTGAAATAGGAAAACCTGAGGTAACTGAAGGCGAAGAGATGGCCTGCTCATGTAGATTGCTGGTGTCTTGTGTTGTGGACACGTGGTTTGGGTAATACTGAGACTGAGTTTTCTCTAAGAGGTCACCAGCAGGACCTTCCACTGAAGGTGGAGTTACTGTAGCACCATTGGGCATTGGCATCTGCTTGTTGCTTGAGAATGAGAAGATGTCCGCATTGGGATAATTACAGTTTCCTGTGTCTGGTACAGGCTTGCTCAGCTCAGGGATTGTATCTAAACATCCTTCTTTATCTGTCTCTTTCTTTTCCCATGGACCAGTTGTCTCTGAATTAACACAGAGCTTTTTGGACTGGTGAAGGGCCACTAATGACTGTTCGTTTAGTGCGTGCTTCACCTCACCATTTATCTTATACAGGCCCTGATCATACATGGTGACTGGGCTGGAACAGTCATCCCGGTGTCGTTTCATTGGCTTGAAATTGCTCCAAATGGTATCCCCATTAAGTGGCTGAGGGCTAGTGTCAGGTGACTGGTTCCCATTCTGCAGCTTTGCAGGCACCTGGTGGGTGGCACTAAGCTGTGTGTGTATCAGACTTTCTTCCGTCTCATGCCTGGCTTGTTCTGTTTCCATCTGGCCTGCTCTGAGTCCATTCACAAGGCTGCCGTCTCTGCTTCCTGCAAAAATAAAACACATCAGGATCCATTCATATCCATTCATATACTCATATATCCTCACTCAATCCATGCACTTGTGTACTGCATGAGGAAATATTCCATCTCTAGGATTATGGTGCAGCACATAAAACAATATACAAACCTACACAGTTTGTAAAAACACTATAGTGTGTTTATCAGTGAAGGGTGTGTGTTCTTGTTTTTTGTTGGCTGATTGTGTAACCATCACAGATTTAGACTTGCCAGTACAGTAGAAACAATTTCACCCATTCGTACACTGATAACACAACACAGTGCCCTCGGATAACCTCACGCCCCTATCGCTTGATATACATGAACAAACTGCCTCTATGCCTGGGGACATGTGCTTATTGCGCAAGCTTCATGTTGTTTACCTCAGTCTGTCGCTCTCTCTCTCTTTCTCTCTCTCCCCTGAGACAAGCCAATTCAAAGAACCTTGTAAAAGCCTTTAAAGGGTCTCCAAAGTAAAAATAAAAGGCTCAGACCGCATTCTTGGAGTACTCAGCATTTTCAGAAACACCCGTAATAACCACCTGGTCAGGAAGTCATGTTAGAACAGATGCTGTGTTTTTTTTGAAAATATGAAAGATCATGTGGTTTGGGACGGTGAACTTGATGCTCCCAGAATGTTATGCTACTTAATATTTCGCCTGCTAATTACCAGTTAGAAGTTTATGAGACATGTCTCTTCTGTCTATCCATCTGTCTGTCTGTTAATAAATACATGTTGTTTATTATTGTTATGGAGGGAAAAGAAGGGAGGAAAATAGGGATGTGGAAAAATGATGATAACTCACTGACAATTATATTTACACTATAGTTTAAAAATACTTATATTTATTTTTCTTTGATTCTCATTCTCAACAGTATGACGCAAATAAAAGTCCAGTCCAGTCATTCTAGACAATAAAAATTATAAATTTGATGTTTAGAATAAAAAATTATGTTGGACTTCTGATCGGAAGGTTGTGAGTTCAAATCCCGGCACCGCCAAGCTGCCACTGCTGGGCTCTTGAGCAAGGCCCTTAACCCTCCACTGCTGTTGTATAAATGAGATAAACGTAAGTTGCTCTGGATAAGGGTGTAAATGTAAATGTAAATGAATATTCAAAAACACCATTGCTAATAAGAAATGAAAATCAAACGGCTGCCAGGTCACACAATCTCAGTGAGATCCAGTGAGTGTAGCTTCGTTAGTTAGTGTCTGTGGTCATGTGACTTTGTAAAGTAGCAGTAAGCTTGATATATTACTACTACAACCACACACACACACACACACACACACACACACACACACACACGACTATTTCCATCTTTAAAAGCAGATGCACTGAAATAAAGGAGTGTGTGTGTGTGTGTGTGTGTGTGCGTATATGTATTTATTTATTTGTTTGTGTGTTTGTTTGTAGTTTTTATTTTTAATACTCTGTAATAACATTTTCAATAATTCATTTTATTATTGTCAAGTAATTGACACAGATGTGATATGGTTTTGTTTGAGAAATACTCTAATTAATCTCACGTAAGCCTTTAAACACGTTAGAATAAATTCCTACACTGACGACTGATGCTGAGTTTTTATGGTACGATCTCACAGAGTGTGGGTTTAATAACGTTTTATTCAGATTAAATGTTAAATCTGGAACAAAGAGACGAGTGTGTGAGCGAAGGCCCAGCAGGAGAGTGTGTGTGTGTGTGTGTGTGTGTGTGTGCGCTCTCTCCCTTCCCCCTTTATTGTTGTGCACTACTGAGAGCAGCTATAAATAAATCATCCAGCGATGGCATTGATTTCAGTCTGACACACACACACACACACACACACACACACACAGGATTATTAAAATACGTCACATCCACGACATCTGCAGAATAATTAGAGCGCTCCGAGGCTCAGCGAGGTGATCGTCATCGTTATAGCATCTCTCTTCTCTCTGTCTGCTCCGCTACATCACCTGCATGCTCAGAAATATTTATCTACCCCACTTCTATACATTATATAAGACAATAAACACATCTTTATAGCTTTGTGGCGATTATAGCAAACTAGCGGGATTTGTAGCGACAATAAAAGGGTTTACATTATCTAGCGTGCTGACTATCTTGGATAAATACACAATTTCAGAAAGCTAATGCTATACATATAACATTAATAGTAGCTAAGCTGAATCGGTAGCTTGCTAGCACTCGTGTAGCACCATATATTGGTAGATTATTAGCTTAGCTTAACTTTACTTAATTATGATATTTTGCAATTAAAAATGAAAATCAGTATGTTGTACCACCAGGACTGCAGTACCATAGTATATAGTGTGTGCATCACAGGTAATGTATGCTATTTAGCAAGGAGTGTTAGCAAGCTAGCTTGCTAAAACAAAACTGGTGATTGTGTGGCTGTGTCCCAAACCATACATGACTATACCATAGAGCACTTTTATAACTTAACATATTTGCTAACATATTTTTATCAGGACAACTTTTACATCTATATTCATGACCTGCATCGCAAAATAGTTGTTGCTAGGTGTTAGCTAGCTAAGATTTCCCAACCACACAGTACTTTATCACTGTTTTGTACTTTTCAGGTTTAATTACGAACAAAATTAACGCTCATCGAAAACAGGAGATAGACCAAGCTAGCGACCCACAGGCTAAGCTAGTTTATAAAGCTATTGCTGATTAGCTTTCCTTCATGATGATACTAAGACACGATGCGCGCCAGGGTTTAAACATAAACATTACTGCAGATGGTAATAAATGTGAGCTGAAGTGATGTGTTTCTGTTGGCAGTGAAATACTCGAGCTGTGGATCACATCTGCAAGGCATTAGCACTGATTAGCACACACACACACACACACACACACACACACACACACACAGAGACCTGACAGCTGGATGAACAGAAAAACCTCATAACTTCACAAAGGAAATATTTCTTTATGAAACATATAGTACAGCTATAGTGGACGTGGGTGCAGTATTAATACTCTACGGATGCTGCATCAGCTACACACACGTCCTGGCGTTTTTTATTGCCATTTAAACTCAATCATATGACATCGTCGCTAATTCTTTCTTATCACTTACTTTTTAGCATAAAATGCTGTTTTTATGTACATAATATAATAGTTTTAGCGGTATTAGCTAATCTAGTGTATTGTGCAATTTAAACCAGTATTTTATGCATATGTGTGCACTTTATTGATAATATTAATGCCACTATATCTATAGGTGTATTATGGTACAGTATTACGGTGCCATTTTGTCAGGATAAGGAGTATTGTACAGTATCTAATAATAATACTCTGTAGATGCAGTATTAGTACTGTATAGGGCCTGTACATCCGTATTATTATTATTATTATCTCTGTAGTTGTAGTATGGATGTAGTACTAATATTAATTCTGTACACACAATATTAACACTCTACAAGTGTAATGTTATTAAGGGCAGTACATCCATAATGCTAATAGTTATGTATCTATGTATCGGTACAGTATTAATGCGCAATGTTTTATAGCAATATATTAAAGGAGTATTGCAATAATACTGCTCTGTAAATGTGGTGTTAGTATGGTCAAGGGCCTGTACGTCTGTATCATACACGACGTCTTAAACATCTCCGTACACAGGGGACTGTGTTTGCAGCACCATGAGGGTTGTGTCTTCGTCAGCAGATGTTCATCGACATTCACTTCTCGGTTTGTCTAAAACACTTCCAGTCTTTTTGAATTTGTTAATAAGTTTGGCGTCAGCGTTGTGTGTGTGTGTGTGTGTGTGTGTGAAGTGCTCGCCATGTTTCCTGTTTAAAGTCCATCGCAATCTTGCGACAGCTTCCTGATCCAGCCATGAGAATGATTTCAATATGTTCTGCTTTTGTCAAAGACATTCTTAAAGGCTGAAAAAGTATATATAATATAAACTATGAAACATTTTGGAAGGCATTTTGCTAGAAAGTGGTCATTTCCCCCTATGAGACTTTTGGGACACTCTGTATTAGGTGATCTGCTAACATAATGCTAATTCTTCTATATCTATAGTTGCAGTATTAATAGCCTATAATGTAGAGCATTCAAAGTCACAGGGGAATTAGTGCAGGAACCCTTGGAGCTGACCAAGAGGTGAACCAAGTGAAAAGTTCTCCCCAGTTCTCTAAGAGAACTCGGAACTTTTTTTGGTCCACTTAAGCAGTAATGGGGTCTCGGACCTCTTTGTGTTCATACTGTTGCTTTTTGAGTCCTTGTCCTCTTGCAATGCTGTGAATTGTGGGTACAGCCATAATGTTCAAGATGGCTGACCCTGAACATGTGCTAATTTTCCTGTACAGCATGTTTTTAAAATTACAAAAGAGAAATGTAGAACACAATTTTAAAAAATGAAAGAAATCAAACCGTATATTTCTGGAGTATTTTTTTTTTCACTTTAACTCGGCACTGCAAGGCGGTTCGGTTAAATCCTCTGTCTTTCAGTTTTGCTGAAAATTGAAGAAACACTTGCATTTCTGTGGGTGGTTGAAAGTTGTTTCTTAATATAGTCCTCCTTCCAAATTTGGAGAAGTGCAGCCGTTTCCTTATCTGTCCATAACATCGATCTCCCCGCAGAAGCAGCCATGTTGAATAATGAAATTTGTACGGAGGCCTGAATGAGAATTTGTGAATGGAAAATTCAAGTGAGCCCAGAGCGATTTGTGTTCACAGTGCATGTGAACGTTTTTAATGAACTGTACCATAAGCTGAAAGCAGACTGTACTCAGACCACCTCCCGAGATGGTCTCGGGTTCAGTTCGTTTTGCTTTAAAAGGGTCTGAGATCGTTTGGAGTGTTCACACATGGGCCAAAAATCCAGCGAACCATGCTCAGACCCCTAAAAAGGACCAAATATGAAAACACCCATTAGGGACAAACGGATATCAAAAGATAAAGAAGGAAGTGTTTACACATAAGTGTTGGGTGGAGTGTGGTGGTGATTACATCATCCTGTGGCACTGCACTACGGTATGCGTGGTATTAACACTGAGATGCAGTATATGCACAATATTGTATTACACTACTGTAATACACTATTAACACTGCAGACATAATAGTGCAGTATAAGCACAATTCTATTAATACTCTGCAGGTGCAGTATGTAAATTACTGTAATGCTCTGTAGGTTGCATCAATACCTTACACTGCATAATATTATTACTCAGTACTAATAAGAACTAAATAATGCTATGCATTATCTACACAACAGTAATACTCTATACTGTATAGCAGTATTGCACTATACTATATACTGTATAATATTATTACTCAGTGCTATACAATGTTATTGTACAGTATCTACACCAAAGTTAACGCTCTATTAATGCAGTATTAATACTACATGTTGTATAGTATGTATGTAAAAAATACTGTGCAGTATTTACATAACAATGCCCTAAAGATGCAGAATCAATACTCTATACCGTATAGTATTATTATTCTATACTATACGATATCACTGTACAGTGTCTACACCAAAGTAACGCTCTATTAATGCAGCATGAATAGTCTGTACTTCACAGTATTATTACTCAGTGTTATACAGCATTATTGTGCAGTATCTACACACTAGTGTTGCACTCTAGGCGTCGTATCGATATTCTATACTGCACTGTTTGTATTATTAGACAGTGCTATACAATATTACTGTACAATGTCCACACAATACAGTAATGCTCTCTAGCTGCAGTATGAGTACACTGTAGTGTGTAGTATTATTATAGTATAATAGAGTGTATAGTGAATAGTGTCACATTTAAGCTAATATTAGCAATCTGTAAAGAATGTGAACTACAGTTTGACCCACCCCTGATCTGAGCATGCTCCATGAGCATTGCTTTGACATGCTTGTGTGTGTGTGTATGTGCTTATATGTGTGTGTACTCCTTTGTTGATAATGTGTGTTTGCTCAAAGATGAAGCCGTTTAGGTTTCTACCGCAAATAGAAGCCATGTTTGTAGTGTCTTAGTTCCCTGGAGTTCTGGTATCTCTCTATTTTGACTTCAGCCTGTGTGTCTATTTGTGTTATATATCTGTAATATTATATTAATGTGTTTGATCTCCAGTCCCCTTTGAAAGTATTGGAACAACAAGGCCAGTTCTTTTGTTCTTTGTTATACACATTTGGGTTTGAGATGAAAAGATGAATATGAAATGATAGATCAGAATTTCAGCTTTCATTTCCTGATATTTACATCTAGACGTGTTAAACAACATAGAACACGGAACCTTTTGTTTGAACTCATCCAAGAATATTGGAACATGTGACTTGTACCAAACCACAAGATGCAAACCTCTCATCAGCAGGAAGAGTCAGTAGACCAGACTGGAATTCACAGGGAAATACAGAGATGAGCCACAAAAGCTCTGAAACCAAGATGAACCTCTACCAAAGTGATGGAAAGGCTAAAGTGTGGAGAAAGAAAAGATCTGCTCATGATCCAAAACATACGAGCTCATGGGTGAAGCATGGTGGAGGTAGTGTCATGGCTTGGGCTTGCATGGCTGCTTCTGGAACAGACTCACTAATCTTTACTGATGATGGAACTCATGATGGTAGCAGCAGAATGAATTCAGAAGTCTACAGAAACATTCTGTCTGCCAATTTACAGAGAAATGCATCCAA